>CABEEJ010000318.1:106827-127667 GCA_901482245.1 Timema douglasi | reverse complement strand
GGGGGGGGGCGGGTCGCCTCTCCGGCCTTCAAATGTTCTTGTAACATCGCGTTGATCAGGGCAGGAAATGATGACCCGTCTTCTAGCTTTTTTTTCTCTTCCCTTCGTCTTTACCTCGAGTCAGCAGTTTGCTGTGATCTTGCTGGTCACTGAGGAACGACCTCAGGGGGACAATTTGACCCTTATGCCCTTTGGCATTTCGTCTGCACACTATGTCTGGGCGCAATAATTGTAAAATGCATGGATCAACAATTATTTTAATACGATTTAGTCGTATAGTGGATAGTACACGTCGCAGAATAATAAGTTTAAATTGCTAATTTTATCAACTTTATAAATAACTACGGCCAATGCAAATACCTTTGGTAGTTAAGTTATTAATTACAAACATATACGTGTGGGTGAAAATCCCACCTACACGAAAACACTACAGGCGAAATGCCGTAAATTATAAATCATATTTGAGGATGACAGAAATTCATACTTAAAGACAAATATCGGCAAAATACCGCAAAAAAAACAAACATGTATGCGGGTGGCACACACAACCATATTCGAGGACAGCTCTCGTACAAACTCCATAAAAGATGCTCTTGGTTTTACAAAGTTTGGTTTTGAAACTGTGCCCGGCAACTAATCAGAACACAGCCATGATCGCATGATGCATAACTAGCCAAAGATACGATTACTGGAAACAGCGTATGCCTTTCACCGTACAAGGTAGGAATGGCCGAAAGAGTGATTTTCCTATATCGGTGATCACTGATAACGGATTTTAAAATATCGCTGACTTACATTGGTGCTTATTCACCGTGAATGACAGTCACTGTTTCTTGCCGGACCGACGTTTAATAACTCATATCAATGATCTAGGATGTACAAAAAAAGGACATATATTGCAAGATTGAAGTTTTAAATCACGTAAACCACGGCTATTTTTTATTAATATAATGTAGGCCTACTATTAAATAAAGTTTTCATTTGCTTTCTGTCTATCTTAATAACCAAGGGATCAATTAAAAAAAAAATTATAGGAATTAGTTCAACTTGTAATCCTAAGAGATATTAAAGACTCTATTAATGATAAGAACATGAGATAGTTCTTAATTAACATGACCTACTAAGCATTTTTTTAAAGGAGGGAGCGAGGTCTACTGTTGACAGAACTACTAGTTTATTTTTTTGAGCTCATTCAATAAACTCTATCCGAACCAGTGGCGGCTCGTGTATAGGCACTGCGGAACTGCAGCACCCCCTATTTCCACTTGATATTATCGATAAAATTTAATATAATGAGTCCTTTTTTCTTTAATTCTTTCTTTATTTTTGTAGTACAATATATATTCCTTAAGCTTAGTGTCAGTACTTCAGTAGCCATCCCCCAGTTTATGGAAAAAAATACAAGAATCTGTGCGTGGAACTGTGCGCTTCACAGTGCCAGCGACGTGGTGTTTGACTTTGGTGCATGCGCACATAGGAGTGGGCAGGGAGGAAGGCGGGACTGCCAGGTAGAGAGAGCACTGTTGCTCTCGCAGTTCCGGCTCCGGCGTGATGGTGGAAGGAAGTTTATTTTTACCCAGCGTGTGTTGTGCTTAAAACCCGTGTATCATATTCTTGAATGTGATAAAGTGTAGAAGAGTGTAGAATTAGATTATTATTCTGCTTCCAGCTATTCTAATTGATTCATTTTTTTTCAGCTCTTACTAAACAAAAAGCCTAAATGCGCTTGCAGTACTTTCAATGGAGAAAAATTTCCTCAATTTTCATCCAGAGATCAAGGATAAAATTATTGAACTTTTTGCTCTAATTAAAACAAGAAGAATGTATTTCATTTTAAAATGAATAGATCAAGCTTGAACTGTAACAATTTAAGTTAAAGTAAGTAAAAAAGTTTTTTTTTTGTTAAGATTTTATCAAGTTCCTAAATAAAATTTCTTTGTATACATGTTCTTTTTCTTTATCACAATTTTAAAAAGAAGGCTAAAACATTTCTGGAGCAGCACCCCCACTAATTTTAAATACGGGCTGCCACTGGTCCAAATCAAATTATTTTATCAGCACATGAACCACAGTCTTAACAGCTCTTGAACAGACACGACACCCTGTCCCCCGGTGGTTAAATTCACCATTGTGAAAGGAGATGCACGTTTTGACCGTACCATGAATTGAACCTGAGACCTCAATCATTAAAGTTGTTTCCAGGCACCGTTTGACTGTAGTGCCTTTAAGGCCAGTAGAGACCAAAATCAACTGTTAGTGATCGGTTCGAGAGCTATTCGCGAACAGTTCACGACGTCCACACAAAATGTTTGGAATAATGAAGTCATGTTCGCCAAGTTCGCCATATAGTTTGAGAACCGTCCATCAGCAGTTCGCAAAATGTCGATGTCATTGAATGAGGAAGATGATGTTATAATTATTGCCTGTGCTAGTTTTATAATCATGAAATCGATAGCGAAGAATAAAATTAAGAAAAAACCTGTTTATAGAAAGTGGTGGAGAAGAAGTTTATTCAGCAATCGTGAGAAATACAGTGGAACTGACTTGTTCAATGACTTGCAAATGGAGACTGGTAGTCTTCTTCTATAATCTTAATCGAATGACGGTTAAAGATTTAGAAAAACTTTTTCATTCAAATGTTACTTTTTCTCAATAAGTATGAGATTAAATTGAATGCATTTTTTACCACTTAATCAGATCTCACAAATCATTTGACTTTACTTGGTTCAGAATAAATTTCTATATTATTATTATTTTTTAGAAAAAGTTATATAATGTTGTGAGAACTAACCTTAGTAGCATAGGAGGATCCGAACCCCCTCAAAAAAAGATTAATTTTACAAAATTATCTGTGTGACTACCTATTTTTTGATCGTTTATCTGGTTTCAGAATTTGGTTCATATGTCTTGGCGTGAAGAAATTCTAAAACCATACATATTTATTTCACAACAGTCCTTAACTCTAATTTACTATTAAATTAAAATTAATGTAAAATCATCAACAGTCATTAAAAAAATAAATCTGTAAAGAGTAAAAGATTGATTAATTATTTTAGTGTTTTTATTAAAACTAATACGTACAGATTATGATTCCTTTAAATTTCCTCTTTATATAAATACAGTTAATAAATATCAGTTGTAAATGGAAATTGGGAATGGGACTGAGACGCTATAGACCAGTGGTTCCCAAACCCAGGGTCACAACCCAAATGAGGGTCACGGGAAGATCTCAAATAAAAATAAACTTGTCAAAAATTATGAAATATCGCAATTAAAGATTAATTGTGAAAATTAGTCATTAAGAAGAATTACTAAAATACTGACTCTTATCAAAATGGTGCAAAAAAAACAAACAATTTACATCCACTTGACACACGTTCGAGTCGGTCACGTCCAATACTCCAAAGCGCCCAATGTATAGCCTTGAAATATGCACCAAGACTACGATACGGGCCAGATATTCCCACTACCTTTCCCTCCATGGTGGGTTGACTGCTTATTATAAACCAGTCATTCTGTCTTCCTCCATCCCCTTCTATGACCAATTGGATTGCACGTTGTTTCTCTTCACCACACAGAGAAAAAAGTGCGGAACTCAAAATTAATGTCTCTTTCATGAGTGCGAGAGTATCGCAAAGCACTTTTTGAGGCGTATGGGGATCAAGGAGGACTACGTCCTTATCGTTCAGTATGAAGATAACAATCCCCATGGTTTAGAGGTCAGTGCACCTGGCTACGAGCCTTGGGGTGCCAGCTTCAATTCCAGGCTGGTACCTTTGTTATTTTTCCCTTAAGGCTCTTGGCACTGTCGAGTGCAAGTCTAAAACCTAGTTTGTGGGATGGTCAGCGGGAGGGTTAAAGGCGTGGCGTGGCTTCACAACAGACCAAAGTATCCTTCCGCGCCAACAATATCAGATGGATCACGGAAACCGTATATGGTACTAGCTACCAGAGAGGTCTTACGGAAAAATCATACGTTTGGAAATATCAGTTTTCTTGAGAACGGGTGACATTTTTATATTAATATTTTCAACACCTCTTTCAAGATAATGTATCAATGTTTATTAGTTGTTACATTTTTTAATTTTTTGTTATGCAGCAGGTGTAAGCGGAAAACATTAGTCTAGGATATTATTAGTCTGAATGCAAGAAGGACTCTAGTACAGCATCGGCACGCACTCAAGAGAATGGCATCTCTTTGACACTCAACAGCGTCTAATAATCTCAGTGTTGATTAGGAAATCCGTGTCCAAGGATATTAATTCTACTTTAATAAACCTCTCACACCTTAGTTATTTACCAACGGCTTCATTGGATCAACACAAGTGTTTTTTTGAATCCTATCTTAAAAAGGAAAAAGAAATACAATTAATTAGTATATTATGTCAAAAGCCTTTGAATATTTAGATGGGCCTATATTTAGTACTGGTTTAAGCAGTGGCTTNTTTGCGCTCAGGTTTTCTACTAATATTTAAAAGGTAAATATTAGCAACAATATTAGACAAAGGCTTATGTCTTGCTGTTAGATGAAAGCATTTTTAATTTAAGGAGTTATTTAAGTAAAACGTGACGGCACCCCATTCACAACCAGAGAAAGCGTGCCAAACTACTGAGTAAAAACTATTCTCAGTACAAGAGATTCAAACCTCAATCTACCCACTAACGACATTCTTGTCTTATTTCGATACAAACGAACAGTAAATATTGGCATAGTTAAGAATTTGTACCTTCATCCCTGCTGCTATCTTCGTGTAAAAGAGAATCTTCAATTTTTGATGTTGGCTGCTCTTCCCAAGGTCTGGATAGGCAGTATTTATCCATACTAGCAATAAACTAACTAAATGCAATAAAATTAATGAACATCCGAAAAAATACACTAACAAATGAGTTTTGATTTGTTCTGACACACACACACACACACACACACACACACACCTCATAAGGGCGGCATTAACAAAGAACCACAACCTAAAAATTTCCTAATCTAAAGATTTCCTAAGAACTTCATAGCGGCGTTGACAAGGAGATTTAAAAAAATAAAAAATGGGCGGCATTGACAAAGAACAACTACCTAATAATTTCATAGTCTAAATATTTCCTGCCACACCTGCAGTTCTCTATCAAAAAATATCAAAATTATTGATATTTGATCACTGTTAAAATTACAGAGGAGGTGTGTATATAAAAAATATAGCTTAACCAACATGCTTCTATTCTTAAACAAACCGTTTCCGAAAAGAAAATAGCAAAAAACAATAAAAGTTCTTGGAGATAACCGTTTGTTCCCATGGCTCTGCATTTCCACGTCAAATGAAAAGGGTCAATCGCCTTAAGTGGAGTAATCCCAATGGTCACCAGGTTTTGGGTGATCAATCTTAAGTTAGGTTAATACTCCCACCGGCTCCACACCTTCATAATCACTATCATAAAATCAACTCATTGCGGGTACGACGTGTAGACAACCTCCCATGGTGTACCCTGGATGTCATGTCTCTCCTGGTCAGTAATGCCATTTGATAAAACAAAATTATCATAACCGATGTTGAAACCTCTGAAAATCCAGTGGATTAATATAGATTGAGATATTAATTACTGGAATAAGGTAAATTTTGTGTATACAACTGTTTTACATTTTTTTTAGTTGCTATACAAATTCAGGAGCTGTATAGAAATAATTAAGTATTTTACTGTGGCACGTGGCAAACACCAAACAAGTGCATTTTTCTTAGGCCCAGAAATCATAATATTTATGTTAGTGTTTGAGGGAGGGTTTTGTTATTTGTGTTTAGTAATTAAGAGGGAGTGTTAAAGAGTAAACTATTGACTGTAAAGTTGGGCTTTAAATCTTGTTTGGTTAAAGATAAATTTAATATAATTATAATAGAGTTGATTTAATAAACTTAGTTTATAATAAACACTATTTATGAAAATAATAGTCAATTGAAACTATAATTACCACATTTTTCTTACGAATAAACAGATCTGACAGCTAGAAAAAGTTACTATACCAACTTTCACGTATTCATACGTCAAGTTATGTAATCTGACGTTCTTAATTTTTATATATCTTTTAAAATAATACTAATAATTAATTAATAATACAGTAAAATGTTATCAATGTTGATCACATTACATTTTTTATTTTTTTTAAAAAGGTGCTTCAAGTGTCAATTCGTAAAAAATTATTAATTAGGGTCACGATGAAAGAAAAGTTAGGAAACACTGCTCTAAGCCAAAGGCCCCAGGTTTGACTGCCGTTTACAGGTGTCTTTTTTCAACTATATTAATATGAACGGCAGAAAAACCATTCTAAATTATTAATTTCAGTGTATTCCTCTATATAATTAGTTATGTAGTATTCTCTGAAACAATTTTAGGTTCTATGTTAATTTTCATAAGAAACATTTAAGGTAATTGAGATAACTCTTGCAATCATGGCACTTAGTGTTCAAAATTAACTAATTGGCCAATTTAGGTCAAACCTGGTATACGTATATGTCTCAACAGGGACAGCTCCATTTTAAAAGACTTTGTAGATTTCTGACACCTTATCCTAGTCGGTAGCACATATATTATTATTAGCACCACGTCTTACTACCCGTTCGATTATACACAAGGTAGCACATATAGAAACTGAGCTAAGGATCTCAGGTCCGATTCTCAAGATGGCTGAAATGTTTTTCATGGTGATGATTTGACGACCGTTGGATTGAATGTTGAGTTTGTTTTAGAGTTGAAATAATTTGTTAATCATGTATTTAAATGCTCAATTGGCCCGGAAAGTACACGTTAAATACTCATTAAAAAAGCTTTTTATTTGTGGAAAAGGAAATAATTCCTCTTTATTTTCATTTGTGAGTTTAGTTGTGAATCCCATATGAAGAAGTTAAGTTGTTCACTCTCTTGTTAATGGACATTTGGTATTAAAAAAACTTGGCATTAATAAAAAAATAAGTTCATCAATGTATTAATACACGCATCGTAGGGTACGTGTACTAAAGCGTCAAGACGGTCTAGTCTGCTTTGACTGTGACGGCGAGGTTGGGGTTCAAACGGCTGGGTGTACTGACGGTGATTTTTCTTAAATAGTTCACCACACTTCCTCCAAACAAATTCGGCTACATTTTCTCTAAATTCTAATTTCTTAATTTCCAGTCCTTTATTGTGATCAATTGCGGATAGCCCAGACGGGTTTCAAATAAAAACATTATCATACTTATAATGGAGAGCAAATTGCGTTGTATTAGTTTGTGTTATCTGGTTGAGTTGGACACCGGGAATCAAGAATCGAAATAATAGGTTGAGACCCGCTTCTCTGGCTACATCGTCTATAGTGCTACTCTAGCAGTAGATCAGACTGCCGATGTCGGAGAGATCGAGGCTCGAATCTCGGTCGGGTGTACTGAGGTTTTTTTTTCCTAAATGGTTTTCCACTCTCCCTCCACGCAAGAGCGGCTACACTTCCTATAAATATAACCTTCCTGATCCTTAAAAAAAACCATTAGCGTAATTAGTGCATAAGCGTATAATCCAAACGGGTAGTAAGACGCAGTGCTAAAAAAAAAAAAAAAGAAAGAGAACATACAACATTATAGAACCAATCCATTAATAATATAATATAATCTAAGGCTCAACATAGTAAAATTAGGTCCAAGGGTCACGTATTGAGTTCTCGACATGGGCAAACACATTTTTCTCTTTGAGGTACATTTCGTGACATGCGACATGTGACAACACTTCACAATGTTAAGATTAAAATCATGGTATTATCTAAAGCGTCGGTACATTATTTAATTTCAGGGTCGTACCGAGGGAGTGCATCTTAAAATAACCCCCTCCATTCGAAATTATTATTAACTAGTAGTTACCTAAACAATAGACCACGATCCTTTCATGTTCTTATTGTTACAGTCTTATTATTATTATAATTATTATTAACCCCGCGTTTTACTACCCGTTCGGGTTATACGCACTTACGTTTATGTGTAATGGTAGGGTGATTGTGAGATGAAATGAAGGACCTACAGTTTAGCGTGGAATCCGAACCACGGTGGAGGCCTGACATTCCCCACATTCACAAGATGTCTTGTCAGAGGTGAAGGAAGGGTTTGGTAATTAGATAAATCTTTGCCGGTACCGAGGATTGAACCCCGGCCGCCAGCATAGAAGTCTGACACCTTACCCCTAGACCGCCAGGTCACCGTTACAGTCTTAATTATTTCTTTGGATTTAAAGTTAAAATATCTAATATAATTTCTCCTTGTATTTTAAATTGATATTTTCCCTTGGTGATCAAGTTAGACAGAAAACAAATTAATACTTTATTTAATAGTATATACTATTAATAGAGACTAACTGGTTCAAATGGTTTAAGACGTCAGTCTCGCAATACATACCAACATTTAAAAAAAACGCCCTAGGTTATTGAGCGATTGTTTTTTAAAATTTTAAACTCAACCCCCTTGAAATGAGCTACTAAACGAAATAACTTTTTGAGCACCCGCCATATTTAAACAAATAATCAGATTGGAAAACAATGTAGATACATTGTTTGGACTAGGTTCAAATAATTTTCTGACAAATTTAGTTAAAATTATTGGTCCACACATGACAGTTATTATGGAACAAACATCCGGACAGACGTAAGAAATGGTCAAGTTAAAACAGGACTTCACTACGCTCAGTCAATGTATTTTTATAGTCCTCAAAGCACTAGAACTATATTTCTATAGATAATGAGGGGGAGAGGCAGGGTGTTATTTTGACCTATGGTGGCTCACTGTGCAGTCCCCCAACAGGAGATGGTAAGCTTCCTTTTGACGTGACAAGGTTTTAAAACCTTGTTCTATTTCTCCCCATCTCGATGTAGCTGAAACGTGGAGTGACAAAAGTCCAGCATTTGGGTGAAGGTTTCAGTTATTGCCTTATTGGCTGTTCGCCAGCACTATCATCCCGGGATCCTGAGAACTGCTGGTTCAGGTTTTTTTCCGGGTATTATCATCCTATGTCTCGCGCATGCACGAGGTGTGCCAGGGGATCAAGGTTGAATGACATGCGAGTATTAGTTGTATAACATTATCCGTCCAAGTAGGATATAGATTACCTAGTATTGTGGGGAGGAGGGGGGTAGAGGCCATTAAAGAACTTTTGCCGTTAGTGCATTGCCGGACCACCTTTTGGGGGGTTCGAACACTGGTCGGGCTAAATATACTTAGCCCTATTCTTTCTGCACGATCAGGTGGAATAAGAGGTTTTTAAAAGTTTTGGCCTACATACTTTAACACATGAGTCGTTAATTTAGGAAGCGGATTAATTGGCACAAAACATTTTTTGAGATAGGCAGTTAAATAGGCATTAAAATATTGTATTTAGGCACCAGAAAAGAAACTTAAAACAAAAATAGCACAAAAGCACACAATAAACAATGTAAAATGTTTTACTATCCCTACTATTTTAATACCCGCAGCTCATTCTTATTGCTCTTTTTTTTTAGCACCACCTCTTACAACTTGTTTGGACTATATAAATATGTTGTATTAATTACGCTCATATGCTAGAAAATAGGAAGGTGGAATTTAAAGGAAGTTATTATTATTATTATTTAGCACCGTGTCTTACTACCCGTTCGGGTTATACGCTTTAAGTACTAATTACGCTAATGGATTAGGAATTGGGAAGGTTGATTTAGAGGAAGTGAACCCGCATTTGCGTGGAGGGGGAGTGGAAAACCATTTAGGAAAAATTACCCCAGTTCACCCGACCGAGATTCGAACATCGATCTCCCTGTCCTCAGCGGTTTAGCTCAACACGACTAGCGCGTTAGCCAACTACGCCACCAAGGCGGGTTTTAAAGGAAGTGTATTTGCACTTGCGTAGAGGGAGAGAGGGAAATCACTTAGTAAAAAACACCCTGAGTACACCAGACAGAGATTCAAGTCTTGATCTCCCCTTCATCGGCAGTCAAGTCTACTGCGAGTGAGACGCCTTAGCCCATTCAACCACTGAAGCGGGTCACATGCTGTTAATTACTCAATAAGCTTCTTGACTTTCAGTAGTTAATGGGTTAAATTTCTTAGATAGAATGTTTTTTTTTTACAAATTGAAACGCCGAGCTCTACTTCACACAGTGTCAAGGTGCAAAGATTTCAAATTTGCCGTTTCCGGAGAAGTTGAACTTTTCCCCTGCAACAGAATGTTGTTTCCTTTAAAGATAATCGCCACTGCTCCCATTGTCCTCCACCCAATTTACGCTCACCAGAAACAATTTAAAAAGTGACGATTTTCAAATCTAATCTACTCCAAACAAGTATGCCACAACTTACGAATTCTAAGAACCCAGACTTTCTTTTTCAGCAGAAAATCCATACCGTATATAAAAAAGAGTGAGACCAATAAAAAAAATAGGCGCGTTAAGGTGCTAATTCATAAAATATGCAAAAACCAACTGAAGAGGCAATTATAGGTACTATAAAATTAACATATTGTAGGTCTACTCGTAATATTATGAAATCCATCTAGTATATCCACAAATGCCTGTTTTACGAGAAAGGAAAAGAAAAGACAAATAGGCCAAATTCAAAGGCCTATTTTATAGGATAAGTTTGAGGATATTTTATAAGAAAAAAATACACCCACATTCAAGTTTAAAGGGAATGGGAAACTAAAACGAAAAATCACATGTGGACCTCGAAGTCACGGGTAATCCATTCTATTGAAAATCCGATGTCTTGGAACGTTTGACCATCGGTGAAGTTTTGGGTTTTACTAATTGCAAGTAAATGGATGGAAAAAATATCAAAATTTAGATAGTAAGGAACTTGGAACGTTTGACCATCGGTGAAGTTTTGTGTTTTACTAATTGCAAGTAAATGGATGGAAAAAATATCAAAATTTAGATAGTAATGAACTTATATTTGAGAAGAAGTGTATATGCATGGTATAACAAGTGACGTAATCTTGCAGACAGCAGGAACTTCTTAATAGCTCATCACCTGGCCGATTAATCGGGATGCATGATTATGCTCGAACCAGAAAACGTATCAAAGTGATGTTTTATGCATTCTTTATTTGACAACGGAAAAATTAGGATCAGTTTTTTAGTTTGTGATTTTAGAATGTTTTTTCAAAATTGTGTTGTATTTAAAAAAATATCAAACGGTTCCATTGTTATTTTTAAAATCAAATACAGAACATCGCATCACGATGTGACGTCTGGCTCGAACTATATTTCCTATACCTAAGTTGGGTGTACTCTTTAGGGTGAGACGGGTTATTTTCCCAAAATAAAGCTGTATTTTAGAGATGGACAATGGATATAAAGCAGAACGTCTTAAAGATCTTGTTCGTGGCCGAGGCCAGGCCTAGTAAATTTGTTTTAGCGAAATGTTTAGTCAAAGGCTTCTTACTACCCCTTCAGAGTGTTCGTAATCAAATGGTTGTTTTATCAGATACTTAATATGCTTGGGTTATTTATTAGTGTATGGGACCTATCACCACAGTATCCTACCTGGTAATATGAGTGCTAACGGTAATGGGGTAAGGGGAAGAGGGAATGGGGGATAAGAAGGTCGGTGGTGCGAACGGTTAGCGTTGACTTCACAGTCCTCTAGTTCTAGACACAAACCTTTTTTGAGTGAATGCGATCAGCCATATTTCCGGAAGTTCAAATGGGCTACGTATGGTTTTAAAAAGTATTTGATCTCGTTGGTTGAATAAGGGGAGTTGAGACTACCGTTTATGCTGTTGTAGACTGTGAGTGGACTGTCGGGAACTGTAGGAGGAGGGGTAGAAATAGGGACTTACCGTCCATGCTGTTGTCGACGCTAAGTGGACTGTCGGGGATGGAGTCGCCATCAGAAGACGACAGGCTGTAGGAGTGCTCCGTCTTGACGGGCATCTTGCCTAGAGCCGCATCCGAGATGAGGCGGTCGTGGAGGATGACGTGTGGCTTGACGTCCAGCAGCCCCGGACCCCAGTCGTGCATGTCCGTGTCTCCCACCGCCCGGAACACGTCTTGCTGGATACAAAAGATCAATATGTTACTCTAGTCACGGGAAAGGCCGGATTAAGGTGGTTGGCATCCCTCAGTACTGTCATCCCACAAACAACGTAATGTTTTAAATATATATATGGGCATGGTCGAGTTCCTCCACCGGATGAAGGGAGACAGAGTCGAGTTCCTCCAAGACAACTCAAGGAGGCGATTATAAATAGTCCGAGTGCAGTAGCCTAGTATAAACCTAACTTCCAATCTTTCCATACTTTATATCTATTATTATGTTTCTACCACAACTCAACTTAACCTAACCTTTCATTCGTTGATGAAT
This sequence comes from Timema douglasi, assembly GCA_901482245.1. Classification (NCBI taxonomy): domain Eukaryota; kingdom Metazoa; phylum Arthropoda; class Insecta; order Phasmatodea; family Timematidae; genus Timema; species Timema douglasi. Next base: position 115,341 of record CABEEJ010000318.1, on the reverse strand, counting down.
AATTGTTTCATGATAGGAAGACTAATTCAGAAAATAGTGTTAAAAATAATTATTATGAATCGAACCTAGCTTTCAAACCTTCAATCATTTTTACATATATGGCTCTCACCAAACCTAACTTAACCTAGCTTTTCATACGTTAATGAAACATAGACTCCGTAGACACCCATGAAACTGAGGGGGGCCAATCTTCAATACCACCTTACAACCTAAAAGTGGGGGACTAGGCTATTACACTCGGGATACTTATAATCCTTTCCTTGAGGTGTTGATGAGGAACTCAACCATTGCGATCGGAATAATCATCTCCGTGGAGGAAACCGACCATTGCTATACGACAAATTACTATCTCCGTGAAGAAAATAGACACCATATATATATATATATATATATATATACATACACAGTAAGCTCTCGACTATCCGGCCGGGGCTCCAATGTAATTACAGTAGACAGTATCGTATTATGTCAAAGTAATTTGGATCCACAAGTCGAGTGTATAAAACTATTGATTTTAATAGTGTACAATACTTTTCAATCATAAGCACCTTAAACAGATGCTGCTATTCCCTCCTACACACACACACACACACACACACACACACACACACACACATATATATATATGAAAATAAATTGGTGAGCAGCCCTAATTTGGATTTGATATTTAAAATAAATAGGTGTAATAAATATCCTAAAATTCTCATTGGTTATACATAGTAGCCTAATATGTATAATGTTGATTTATTTAAATATGAATTTTTCATTTGAATTCAGTTGTTCTTACTTTTTGTGACTAGGATTTAAATACATTTAACCCAAGTGACTTGTGAAGCTTGTAAGGATGTTTTCTGGGCTAAAATAATTATGTTTATTAATTATTTTTTGAATGGCGATTAGCTATGCTTGAAGAAGTGTTTTAATCAAAATAACACACTTCTTTCCTAACTTAATAGATTAGTTTTAAAAAAGTATTAAAACTAGGAAAAGTAATTTTAATAATTATTGTATGTTTTTTTTAAATTTTTTGGGGGTATTTAATATGAGCGTCTAGAGATGAGGGTGTAATCAACCCTTAAAAGGTTTAGATTAACTTATATATATATATATATATATATACATACACACACACACACACACACACACACACACACACATAGAAGCATGCCACATTTGAATTTGTTCCCATATGGACAGTGTTTAGCGGCATATACGTATTTTAACAGTTGTTTTCTCACACGAAAATGAACCAAACAAACGGGGAGTCTCAACTGACGAACATAAATTTGTCAATAATTATTTAAGTACTTCGGCACAAAAATTAAAGAACTGCATTCACACCATTGCTGTGAATAAAATGGTTTAAATTACTGGTACAAAAAATACAGGATGAGTCTTATGTAGGGAGCTAATATTTTCTTTGTTAAATAAAAGGTACTAAATTTAAATTCTTTTTACTTTAGATAGTGACACTATTAAAAATATTTTTTGAAATGCAGCTGCCTTAGTATTTTTTATTTTTAATCTGGTCCTTATGATCAAACGAGTTTGACACGTGTGTTGAAAGGGGAAGAGTCGACTAATAACTGGTAAAAGTAACCAGTACGGGATCACTTTGAGTGGTCGCTTTCCCAAGTTCAATCAACCCATTCTAAAAATCGTCAACTACAAGGTGCATTGCACCATTGTTGTCAAGTTTATATAAACAAAGCTTACTATTATAGTTTTGCTGGTTTTGCAAGTGCCTTGTTTAAAACACACATAACTTGGGCCAAAAAAAAAAGGTGTTTTAATAGTAGTGCTTCAAGAATGAAGAATATAACAAATAGACAGAAAAGCCGGCTGAAGAAAGGGCTTCCTCAACGCTTACGTTCAATTTTTGATTTCTGTTGATATTGTTTGTTATTTATTATAAAATAAAGAAAAATTACTACACAATAATTTTTTGGAATAGTGTTACCTAATAGTAAAATACTATAAAAATCAAATAAAACTATTTTAATAAAACACCGATAGCCGCAGTTCACCAAAAACTATTTAACCTCTTCAATATCTTATAATAAATACTGGAATGATATATTTAAACGGTTCAATATATTACACAGAATACTGGAGTGATGTATTTAACTGTAAGTTTATTAACAGTTTAATATTTTACTTTGTCAGTATTTTATAACTTGAATAACTCGAATGGATAGTAAGATGTGGAGTTAAAAAATAATAACTTTATTTAATATTACTTCCAATCAAACCAAATGATAGAGTAAAATCAACTAGAGCATCTTTTTAACCTTGTTCTCTGTCTAAATAAGAATTTATTTTATCTCGGACCAACTAAACAAAGTGGCTAACGTTCTGCTGGATAGCTTATACTGAGCTGAAGTGTGCTGGCGATTTAGTGCATTAATTTTAATTAATATTCTACTATGAAGTACGCAATCCACCTGTTTACTACAAATCCTTCTAATTGGGTTGAAGGTGCGGAATACACCAATCTCTCACATACAAAGTACCCAATCCAAAACTGCTCAATATACTGTTTGCAAAGTGGCTTAGAAACATATTATCAGTTTTTATTTACTTCCAAAAGGTGGTATTGATTTTGTCAACAAAAATATGAGTTGGAAAAACACGTAAAATCTTCGAATATCTGGAATCTATTTGAAGATTCACGAACATTGGAAAGTTTAAACTACTTATTTTAAACTAATTTTATCCGTATGATGTTGAAGACAAATCTCCGATAGGAAGTTCATTCTGTCTTTAATCATATCGAAATGTGCTACATTGGAAATGAACAATCCAAAATTATGTTGAACTTGAAACACTACTAACCCGCGACTAACCCGTATTCATAGTATCCGCTTTATTGTTTTTCATAATAATTTTATATTTATTATGCAACTTTATAATATTCACAGGAAAAGTATATTGCTTAATTTGAAATCTTACATTTTAATTTACTCTATATTTAATTTCTATATAAGAGGTGAGGAAAGAATGAATTTAAGTAAAAAGAGGTAGGCCTATGTGAGGGGAAAAAAATCTAAATTATAGTAGAGAAACATTGGGTATTTGTGGGACTTTTGATAGATCTGTATGTCAATCGGTCCCAAAAAGGTTTCCATCCCTGGTCTAGGGTATTACTCTCGCAATACTCTGGACTACCGATAACGAGAAGATAGGGATTCAATTATCAGTCGGGTGCACTAAGGGTGTTTAGTTTTAAATGGTTTATCTCATTGTTGCACCGCCAATGCGATTAAACTTCCTATGAATTAAACCTTCCTCATCACTAATACACAAGCGTAATTATTACATATGAGAATAGCTCAAACAAGTAGTGATGTGAGACGAAAAATTTTCTCCTATATTTTTACCGGAAAATTCTCCAAAATAGAAAATTTACAATTATTATTTCTGGGAAATTATTTAAATTGATTAAATGGATATTAATAATAACGGTAATAATAATAATAATGGGTGGTAGTGATAGTAGTAATGGTGGTAAAACACGCCTGCTTTTAGCACATTAGCGTAAATAGTACATAGGCGTACAACCCAAACGGGTAGTAAGAGGCAGTGCTAAAAAAAAGTAGTAAAAAAAACAAATGAATGCGAGCCTTTGTTGACCCATCATGTTCATAAATCATACTTCAATTTTGTAACATCAATAAGTTAACTAAAATAATTTTAAGGTTGGCTCGAGATTTGTATACCCCCTATCCTCCGTGATCCCCCCCCATCTTATAACCAACTAGTCTCTCAACACACTGTATTTTGAAGTATCATGGGCTCTAAGCGCCACTTCTATAATTTAGCCACTCTACCACTGCAGAAAATTTTCATCTCTAAGTGAAACGCGGTAACAATTAAAAAAATTTTTTACACTGAAAATCACTTCGTTCCCATCTTTTGCAATCTGACTGTACTGTACATCATTTCGCAATGAACGACGTTGCAAGCGATGACCAAGGATGCGATCCACAATCGTTACATCTCCCTCCTCTATTGTTCCACCTCCACATCGTACTAGCAAATCAGAAACACGACGGCTATTCCTCACAACGACTGTTTATTTTACTTATTCTATCACACACCATCTTTAGTCACGGATATAACAAATAAATAATATAGAAGATAAGATGTTTAGTCAATAAAAGTCACGTGCAGTGTAGAAATGTTTTGAAAACTTTTGTTGTTAAAATGGTTGAGTTGCGACATGCATCTATTGTAAGAACATGGTAGGAACGACTTTTTAGGAAGAACAAACATTTTTCCGGGGTTAGAAATGATAACATTTAACTAGGAGTGTGAGAAGCTTCATGAACTTAGACTTTGTTTCGACAAACGTTGATAAAAAAATATCAAAGGATAGAATAAACATCTATGATCATCTAACATCAATTTCAACATATTGTAATTTGGTATATTATTTAGTTACAAATTGATCGGGTTTATTTTTGGGTAGGGGAGGTTATTTTAACCCCATTAGGGATATACACATATCTAATAATTATGCCTATATGGTAGGGATGACAGGAAATCATTTAGAAAAAAATACCTATAATATATTTACTTGAATCTTTATCTTAAACCTAAATATACTAAACCTTTATGTTATAAACTAGCTCCTATATATTATTCCTATAGTTCAATCATACTGTTTCAATAAATAGCCTGCCACAGAAGTGTGCATAATTATTTTAAAACTACAGAACATTATATTACGAGTATATGACTAGTAGGCCTACATACCGATGCTCATTTTACTAATACGTTCTTTCATAATAAGTGCATTTTAAACGCCACACGAAGAAGTTACGAAATAATAATGTTTTTAGCGATACGCTTGGAAAAACTTCCTTTTTCCTCGCACGTTTTAACGCAAGAGTTATTAACATGGTAATATGAGAGGAAAAGATGAGTCTATCTTACTAGAAACTACCAGCAATAAAGTAATTGGAGTAAAGGAGCCTAACGTATTTACACATTTTACAGTATGTAGCCTTTTTACCTGGAACACGGTAGACAGTTAACAAAAGTTATTAAAACTACTTTTTCACGTCAAATAATGTGAACTGCAGCTGTTACCTTTGACTGATATTATCAAAAATAAGAGATAACATTTTTTTGGTAAAAATTTTCTCAATTTTTGCCGCAAAAAAAAAGTTAATATTTTCTATACTTTTCTTCCTATCATTTTATATTATTATGAAGCGAACCCAGCCCATACTCTCCTGACAGCCGCCGGATGAATCTCCGTAACTGAAAAACCACTAAAAAGAATGCGCTGAAATTTCGTATGGATATAACTCAGACTTTCTGTTAACATAATAGAGACTAATTAAAATTTCTTATACCGTTTGACCTAACTCCCCCATATGTATCTCCGGAACCACTGAAGAGAAAATATCACATAAATTTAACAATAGCATTATACTTTCAATATTTAACCACCTATAAAAATATATATCTATTGTAAATCAAGAAACTGATACACACTAATTACTGACACACAACTGTAAAGTGGCCTGATGAACCGCTTGTGTTTTACTATATACAATGTAAAAATATATATGTTACACCCCGAAAGTAAATTTGGCCGCTTGATGAATCGGGACAATTGCTGCCCATTCCATAAACCGGCTTCTACGCTTGTTCATTTCATAGAGCTGGCAAAAACTCGTCCGGTTCATGAATCATGTAGCGCTTGTTCTGCCTATTTCATGGACTGGATAGTTTATGCCCGGTCCCGGAAATAGATAAGCGAAGAAAAGGTTTGATCCAAACTTGTAATCGTTTTAGAATGGAAGGTTAGGTTAAGTTAGGTTGGGTTAGTTTAATATAATACATAAAAACGAATTTTAGTTAAGTTAGTAGTAGAACAGTAATTTATAGTTCATGAAATGACAAGAGTTCATGCAATATTTGCCCGGTCCATGAATTGGTCAATAGAAGAGGCTCGTTCACGAAAATGGACAAAAATTTGTCCATTTCGTGAAATGATCAGTTTCACTAATGAGGTGTGGCACATACAATGTTAAAGGTAAAAGATCTAGCTAGTGCTTTGAAATCTTGCTTAATTTAGTGTAGACTTTTTTAACCCCACGTATTTCTACCTATTAAGGTTAAACGCATATGTACTAATTATAATAATGTGCTAGGGATGTGGAAGGTTGAATTTTAGAGGAAGTATATCCGCATTTGCGTGTAAGAAGAGTGGAAAACCATTTAAGGAAAACCACCCTTAATATACCCGACCGGGATTGGAACCCTGATCCCTCTGTCATAGGAAGTCTAATCTAGTGCGAAAGTGACGCCTTAGACCATGCGTCCATCTAAGCAGGTGTTTGTGTTGTTCATTGCGTTTACACTGAAAGGTCTTACATTTGACTGATTACACTATCGTATGGTTCATAAGAGAGGGTCGTAGTGTAATCTGTCAAGGTAAGACTTCTATCCATCAGGGTAAACGAAGTGTACAGTACAAATTCAAGTGTATATTCCATTCACGGTAGGAATTACTCTCTGAAAGGTCTTTTTTCCTACCAATATTATACTATATAGTAGATTTATGGTAGTGAAAAAGGCCTTTCAGAAGTCAATTCCTACGGTGAATGGAATTTAGGCCTTAAACCTATATCGGTTTGGGGACTAAAACAAGCTTTTTAAGCATATACATTTTAACAAGGGCTATGGCCTAGTATATAGGACAAGGATAAGGTGAGTAGTTATTAGGGGGTAAGTGCATCCGCATTACCGGGTGGAGCAGAAGCGCAAACAAAAGCGACAATGTTCAAAACTACCACCAGCACACGTGGCCGAGATTCGAACCTAGACCTCCCCGTCACCAGATTTAAGTTGACTGTACAGGTATTTTAAAACAACCTATGATAGACAAGTGAAACTGTGAATGAAAGAAAGTAGAAATCGACAGTAGGTCTAATTATAGTCTGTGACTCTAGATTTAGAAATTTAATACTCTTTTCTAAATAATGCTTGCTTGTCACCGTAGCTTAGTGGTTAAAGTGATCAAACACATTTCTAGAATATGAGTATGTATTCACCACTATGATTGAGTGCGAAGAATTATCCGTAGTCCTATTATACTTGTTTGAAATTTGTTTTGTAAGTTGTGTAGGCCTGTCTATAAAATTTGTGTACTTAGAACGTATGTGATGAATCTAAATATTAATAGTGGTAGTTGTTGATTGACCGAGTGTACCGAGGTCATGTTTTAACTTGACCACTTGGTATTTTATCTTTTTTTCCGGTTGTTTGTTCCGCGATAACTGCCAAATGCGGTGACCAATTTTAACGAAATTTGGAATAGTGAATCTTTGAACCTAGGATGAACGACGTAGGTACAAAGTTTTTCAAATTTGGCTATTAGTTTCATTATGGCAGTCAATCAAATTTATTTTTGTTTAGTGGCTCATCTCAAGTGATTTTAATATTTTTTTAAACACGTTTTGATCAATTACCTAAGGTATATTTTGGTAAATTTTGACACATTATATAATTATAGAGGCCTGTCTTCGAACTAAATGAGCAACGGTTATTCTCTATAAAATATAGTATTAATATGTTTTCTGTCCAGCTTGGTCACCAAGGAAACATATCAACTTCAAATCCAAGGAGAAGTTTAGTGAGTGAAAGCCATGACATGTTATGTTACATTTTATCAATGTTCATTTTTTGGTTGATTGATATATGTAACTGCAAATTATTTCTGTCCCCTGTAAAAATATGACTTTATGTAAATCACTAAGGAGCATCAAGTTAAACAAGCTGTTAAACAAATCATTAACTGTTGATATATTGCTTTAGATATATTCTTTAAATGTCACAAATAATATTTGGTACATATCATGTTTATGGGGTGTATTTATTAAGTCTGTAGTAACGATAAGAACACGAAATAATGATTAACATGATGTACGAAGCCTTTCTTGAATGGAGGAAGCGAGGTCTACTGTTCACAGAACTATTAGTAGTCCGCTTCGGTGGCCGCATGGCCTAAGGCACTACTCTCGTGGTAGACTAGACCACCGTTGAGAGGGGATCAAGGTTCGAATCTCTTGTAACATTAGCAAAGCTAGCTAATGTTACATCAATACTACCCACCCTACATATAGACATTTTGCAATAACAAAGATTTACAACACCTTACTATGTCTAAAATATGTGCTTTACTCACCCTATACTATCGGCCAACAACCATCACACGAATGATGCACATCAGTTAATTTAAAAAAAAAATACTGACGTTACTTGGAAAAGTGGGTCAACGAGTCATCGGTATGCGGTGATCAAGGACTACGCTGATTGGCATAGCCGATTGACCGATGAACCTCACGCGATCTTAACTGCCAACTCACCAGATTTACGGTCTACGTGTCTAGATGACGTGTCTGCACGATGGCGGTGGTTAACACGAGAACCATGCTGCTAGCACGTGTTCGCAACGTGGCATTATAGGTCTACTTTTAATATGAAGATTCCCCCCCC
>CABEEJ010000318.1:20420-106731 GCA_901482245.1 Timema douglasi | reverse complement strand
CCCCACCTTGTATCCATAAACTAGACCTATATAAAGCTGGTGGTCAGCTAACATGGTTGTCTATTAATTCCGACACAACCACGAGAGATCCTGGTCTGGACTTGGCTATAATCGCTCCAGGAAGTCAAAATATAAACTCTTTATATTTTACTAAATATTTAAATATAATCGACCTATAATGGGGTTTGGGTGTTTGAACACTTAGTTAATTATGTGATTAAAATTGTTCAGTGTAGGCGTCAGTAATTTCGCACTAGAAGATTTATTTTGGAAAGTAAAATTGTTTTACGGAACACTTTATGTTTCCTTTTGTCGCTTGGGCGCTAGTCTAGAGTCTAGGCGCTATTTAGACTTAGTTGTAGGTAGCCACCTTTTTGATTATTTTTCTTGTTTGGAATATTGAGTTTAAATACAAACTTTATTGAACCTGTGGCTACCAAACATAGTTTAACTTTAAAATTTGATAATGTTTCAATTATAGATAAAATTTTGTTTGAAGAAATTATAAAAGTAATTAATTTTTGTTGGTTTATAAGTTATAACTTTGACAATATCCGATTCGTTTAGTGAGAAATTACCAGTATTCTAATGTAATATTGCTTTGTTTTCTATTATAATGTTAAATATTAATAAGTCGAAATCTTCTCGATTGCTTCTAAGGTGGTGGAAGTAATAGTCCCACAGGAGTTTGAGTTATGTCGGGAAATGAAACTTATGTGCAATTTATTTTGAACAGAATTGATATTTGAATTTAAATTTATTCTTAAAATTTAATTAATCAGTCGAAATTCACCAAGGTGATTCAGGCGCTTTATTAACCATTTAGAGGAACTCTTTAAGCTCTTTATTGTTATGGTAAGGTTTCAAAAGTTTAATGGTTTAACCTATATGTTTAGTCGGAATTTAAGCTCTTTGATATTCCAATAGTGGAAATACCTTATACCTTTATATTTCTAGCTCTTTAAGCTCTTTATTAATATAATAAAGATTCTAAAGTTTAATAATTTAATCTGTTTGTTTAGTTTGAGGTTACAAGGTTGATTCAACCGCTTTGTTAACTAAGTAGAGGAGCTCTTTAAGCTCTATATTATTATATTAACGATTTTTGTTTATTATTAGGTCTTTTCCAAAATAATTTGTATGAATAAATAATTTATGATGTAACTCTTTTGTTTCAAAAGTAGTATTCTTCAAGGACTACTATTACTTTGTGATTGTGAAATATATCTTCAAATGTACTGCGCAGCGCAGTCTGCCATATTTATATGTTTTTCAAAACTACTCAGTTTGCCTTGTGAGGCCATGTATTATTTGTCTACCTCTGTTGTCTTACTTTGAATAAATAATTCAACTTTTCTTAAACTTGCATATGTTCCTATTTTTGTTACATTTCATTCCTTATAGATTCCACCCAGCCTCTTCCCGGCTATTGTGGCCTCTAGCGGTTAGAGTTGGAGGTGGTGAACGTTACACTCTGTCGGGTGTATTGAGGTTTTCCCCCTAAATGGTTTTACACTCTCCCTCCATGAAAATTCGGGTACACTACCTATAAATTAACCTTCCTCTTTCCTAAAACCATTAGTGTAATTAGTATAAAAGAGTACAATCCGAACAGGTGGTAAAGCACTGTGATTAAAAAACTACTAATAAGATACATTTATATAATAGACCTATGCGTTTTACACAAAGATAATTAACAACTTCATGTGTAAGCCTACTAAGAGAAGGTAATCAGGAGGAAATTATACAGAGGGAAAAAATGTAAAACCAATTTTTTTGGTAAACCCCTTCCTTCCCCCTGGGTGAGTCCGAATATCATTTGAACTCAAGTCGTACTCTCCCTGGGTCAAAGTCGTTTCACGCCAGTGAAACACTTTGGTGCTGTGATAACCTTGGTGGTATCGGTGTTGCGTTTGTAAACTAGGGTAAACGGAAACTATTACACTGGAAGAAAGATAAACGTGAGTTATGACCCGCTACATTTTACACTTAAGTTTTAAAATTTGTCATACAATTACAATATTTTTTTTAAAAAGTTTGGATGTTAGAGTTGTGTAGCTTGGTATCCTAGGTGTGGAAAGTGTTCCGTGAACACCAACCTAGACAATATAAATAGGGAAGTCTGTAGAACTGAAAGAATTTGGTTTGGAAAAGTGTTAAAATAGTTTTTAATAGCATTTAAATTTCACCTTCATAACCAAATAACCAAATCAAACCCAGCGCGGTAGGCATTTGGGCGTCAGTCTCATCCAGGTTGGGTGCACTGAGGTGGTTCCTTACTAAATAGTTTCCTCCTCTCTTTACACTTCATTTAAATCTGGCCTTCTTCATAATTACTAAATTTGTGTCTATTTTATTAATCCACGTCTTACTACCCGTCCGGGTTATTCGCATATTTGCACTAATGGGGTAGGAATGAGGAGGGGAGCCTATAAAGGAAATCTACTCGCATTTGCGTGGTGGGAAGGTTAAAAAAACACCCAGTAGAGATTCAAGCTCTGACCTTTCCAACCCTGGCAACCCAGGCAAGACGAGGATAACTTCTTTCTTCGTGTGTTCATATGTGTGGATCATTCGCCCCTGACCCTTAGTGTTTTTTCTAGCACCACGTCTTATTACCCGTTCGGGTTATATGGTCAAGTATTAATTGCATTAATGAATTTAGGTATTAGGAAGGTTATATTTATAGAAAGTGTACCCACATGTGCATGGAAAACTATTTTGAAAAAAACATCTTTAGTACACCCGACCGAGATTCGAACCTCTACCTCTCCTTCACCGGCAGTCTAGTCTACTGTGAGGGCAGCGCGTTAAACCATGTAGCCACCAATACGGGTCCCTTTAGTGTTAATGTGCCGATAATCCAAATGAATAATAAAACGCGAACCAAGAAAAGAAATATTAGCACACGAGTTACAAACTAACTTAACTATATAATATACACAACAGGTCCCCTCTACTTCAATGTGAAAGGGGATGTCCGATATTCACCGATGACACGTTTTTAGATCATTTCATTAGCACCGCGGACAGACGCGCTACTAACTTTAAACTAAGGTATCCCACATGGAACACGGTTCTGAAAAAAAGGGAAGCCCCGCAATAGTGAGGGACGCACTTGTGCTTCTTCTTGATATATTATTGGGTCACACCGTTAGACGTGTTACATCACGGTATTTGAAACAACAGTTTACCTAGACACCTGAAATAATAAGGAAGCACCTGTGTGACGTAACACAGGAGGTATATGCGAGTAATATTAAAGCTTCTTTGAGGATTAACATGTTTTAATGGTACCTTTACTTTTTTTAGGAACGACTTTGTTTGTTGTAAACATTTTTATTTATGGTTCTATTTAATCATTTTAAAGGAAAATAAAGTGTAGTTTAAATAAACATCTAATGACCCGTCACGATAAATGGAGAGTGGTATGATACAATAATGATGGTATGCAGAACCTTTAAGACAAAATTTAAAAAAAAGTGGTGGTTAACTTGTATTGATATTACCAAGGCTGGCATTGTTCATTGTTCATTGTTCATTAGGTAAAACTAGGCGGTCACCTAGACCGAAACAGTCTTAAGAGCGCATTTCAACCAAATGTATTAAAAAATTAGCTATTTAAATTAAATAAGCTAATTGTGCTGTTTTTATTATTTTCGCTGAAAAATTGTTTCCTTTATGTGTGATACATCTGTATGAATTTTTTTTATGCTATTTATAGATATGTATTCAGAATATTTAAATTAAAAAGAAATACGCAATTCAAAAATGTATGCATTTTATTTACATATGAAATAAATATTAATATATACTATTTACAAACTTTTTATTTAATTTAGGCTATGATTTCCGCTTGTAATTAGTCTCGAGCACACCCCTGATAAGACTCCAGCAATAATCTGACAGCATGTCAACACTCTACTTTCCTTGGTACTATTTATCCATTTCTAGGTAAAACCGCTCTTCACTTTCATCACTAGCTTCATCAAGATTTTTATGAGAAACCAATTCAAATGTGAATCTTTAGTGACATATAGCACCCCATTGTTTTATACGACTAAAGGAGTTTTCTCACAATTTCCTGGTAGTTGTTTGCTTTATTGTTTCCCAAGAAATTACTAATTACATCTTGGAATGCTTTCCAAGCTGAGAGATCAACTTAATTCAGAGTAGAATCAAAAGTTTTATCTGTGGTAAGTTTCCTTATCTGTGGATCAACAAAAAACCCTTCTTTTATCTTTGCCTCACTTAAGTGGGTTAATTTCTACTGTAGATATAAAAAAAACCTGGGCCATCCTTCAGAGCTTTGACAAAGTTTATTAGTGGACCAAGTTTAATATTAAGTTGTGATAAGAATACTTTTCGGGATAAACTAAAGTATTGTGTACCACATTTTTTAGCCTCTGGAGTAGGTATATGACGTTTATTTCAATGTTTCGCTGGGTAGTACTTGTCCTTGGCTCAGCTATCCCAGTCACAAATAAAGCAGTAATGCTTAGTATATCCTAATTGCATGCCTAACAAGACTGCCATATTTTTTAAGTCACCGCGGTGGAGTTCCAATAGTTCTTGTTGTAGTTTATTTTGTGAAGTCAGTTTTTCATGTTTTTTATCAGGTTTTTTTTTGCGTGCAACGCTTAAGAAGTTTGTATGGAGGGATGTTTGTCACCATTGTGAAGAAGAATTTATTTTATACTATGCTTTGATGAATCAAGGAAAAGTCCCCACTCATCGGTGTTGCGATCTTGTCCTAATAAATCCATGACAATTTCAATATTTGTAGAGTAAACCAAATCACCAGTTGAGAAAAATACTGAGCAATATCTTTTTGCTTGCAGTAAAATATTGAAATATTTGTATTCTTCTGCAGCAACTTCTAAACTTGCAATCGTGATCCCAACAATTCAGCATGATTCTTAGTTAAGTTCAAGTACCTTACTAAATAGTCGGTGACCTGGCGGTCTAGGGGTAAGGTGTCAGACTTCTGTGCTGGCGGCCGGGGTTCAATCCTCGGTCGCGGCAAAGATTTATCTTATTACCAAACCCTTCCTTCACCTCTGACAAGACATCTTGTGAATGTGGGGAATGCCAGGCCTCCACCGTGGTTCGGATTCCACGTTAAACTGTAGGTCCTTCATTTCATCTCACAATCACCCTACCATTACACATTAGCGTAAGTGTGTATAACCCGAACGGGTAGTAAGACGCGGTGCTAATAATAATAATAATAATAATAATTACTAAATCGGTAAATAATATGAAGTCTTGATTATTTATTACTAAAATACAATATAACTTTCTCTCTAAACATATTAATGTATATACTAGATACTGTACAAGTACGGAGCAAATTACTGCCCACAGCAGCATTGAAAATGTGTTTCCTTTTTAGAGAGTTTTGGTCCTATTTTGTTCAACACGGTTTCAACATCTGTAGGAGACATCTTGACAAAAATTTTATACTGTCCACTAATGTGCTGGGACTTCAGATCTAGCAATAGTTCCGAACCGGTCCGTATTTTATATATCTCGGTGCGCCAACGTCGTATTTTCGTTTGTTTATTTTTTTGTCTTTAATTAAATTTGGTATAATAGGTATGGCACCCCTGGCCCTGGCCATAATCATCGCTAACGTTTCTTCGTGGGAAGACATGTCCGACTAGCACCCTGTCCAAATACGCCACTGAAATCTGTATAGCCGCTGAATGTCCGTGAAACAGGTCGGATCCTTGAGAAGGTAGAATACAGGATAGGTTTGTCAGATATATAAGCATCTTAATATACCCTTATTTATGTTGGAAGAACAGTAGATAAAATTCAAGCATATTTAAATGCGGCCCAATGTGATAACATTTTATCATATTATTTGTGTTATTTTATAGTTATTAATAATATCCATCAGTAGTGGCAGCTGCAGGTAACATGACTTGATGCACGGATATGTTAAAATTGTTTTAGTAAATTTAGTAACTAACTTCTACTGTTCTTCCTATAAAAACATACTTTAGCTACAGTCTAGTGACTGGAGCGGTGTTAGCTCATAGCTAGCAAAAGATTTTTATTGCAACCATTAATTTAAAATCACAAATGTTAACTTATGTGAAAATTATTATTCAAAAGTGTTAAACGCGTCTAATAATACTTCATTAAGATTAATGTATAATTGGCGTTTTAGTAACTCATTGAAAGAACAAAATATATTAATAAAACTATTCGGTTTTCTGGTTTCGCAGCTGTGACAACAATATTATATTATAGTACATGAAATAATAAATTAAGAAATATATTCATACCTGTATATTCTTATAACTGACCACCAAAATAGATAAATGTGTTTTTATAACTTAGAGAAAGAGAAAATTTAAGTTTTTATTTTGTAAACATATGCGTGTGAACATAAACGACCACAATTTGTATGATATCATCAAAGGCCTTTGTTTCGTCTAGTTCGCCATATTGATTTGTGAAGAGTACGCAGCCTTTTGGAAGCTCTTGTTTGCTAAGCATTTTCAAGTGAGCTACAGACACCGCTTCCACAAAAAAATAAGCATCCAAACTGTTGTTTTAATAATTTTTTGTATAAATAATATAAAAAACTGTTAAAAGAAGAACATAACTAAAAACAAATTGTTTGTTGTGAAAGTTTTGGCTGTACAAAGTAGTGTCCAACCGAACATTCGGCTTCGGCCATAAATTACACCTTCGGTAAAATAATCGGCTTCGGCCTTACCTAATGTACGCTCGTGGGTGCGACGCGGGAAAGGTCACGTGACAAGTCACTGCCTGTTGGATTCAGGCGCCCGGTCGGTAGACTAGTCAGTAGTTAGTAATGACAATACATATTCCGTGTTTACTGTAGTCTATTGTTACTATCAGATTTATTAAGAACTTCCCCCTCAAACCATGCCTAATGTAATTAATTAATTATTAGATACATAAAAAATAAATGGTTAATTTTTTTGACAGGACTGGATTGCAATAAGAATAATTTAGTCACTTTTTCGAAGCCAAATATTAAGAGGAAGAAGAAGTGTTTGATATTTTTGTTATACTTTTATTTTGTATTTATATTATTTTGTATCACAATTTCGGAAATGTATTTTACTTTATTTTATCAACAATATAAAATGTGACCTTTTATTTAAATAAACATGATCTTGAATTAAAAATACAACATAAATTGCCTTAAACTTAAAAATAAGGATTTTGTATAATATATGCGATTTCTTCGGCTTCGACCAAAAAAATGACCTCCGGTCGGACACTCCGAAGTGCCAACTCAACATATGGTCATGCAGATCATATGGTTTGGGGAATGGATATATGAAAGTAGATCTGGTAGCTTTTGCTAGCTGGCACCACCACCACCACTCCAGTGGCGAATGGACTATAGGTAACATTTCGCTGAAAAACAAACATCCCAAGCAAGTGTGAAGTGTAACGAGATGTTATGAGTGAGCACATGTTGCCATGGAGTGAGTGTGTGTGTGTGTGTGTGTGTGTGATAGAAGGTGACCAATCAGAGCACAACACGACACAGAACCCTCAACGACCGTTTGACATTTAGCTGTGACAACACTAGATAATAGTAACAGCACCGGGGTTCATACGGTCCAAGTCGTCACGCTCCAAATAGACTGGAATGTTATTCGAGGTTCACATCTCATCCCGACGCCAAGATATAATCTCTAGATCGATAATGTTCACAATTACAATTTCCTTATATGATATAGTACAAACGATTGCGAGAACATTCCCGAGAATATAAATTGGGTTTTAAACTTGATCATTTTAAACAAAAAGACTCGAGTCAGCCAAATAGCCCATATTGACGTTTTACAATTTGACAAACACAATGGATATTATTACTTTTGTAAGGAATTCCTTTAGTGTTTTAATAATAATCTTTTTTTAACACATGAAATTAGAATCAACTTTTCGTCTTTGACGTGACAGAAATAGAAGCTTGTAATAATACACCACTTTTAAATTAAATACACTAACTTACATTTCACAATTACCAGCAGTGTCAGCTCAGTGTCCATGTGTTTTATTCAGGTATTTTCAGTTTTGACTTTAATCCCTGCCAGATGTACAGAGGATGGTTTTCCACATTGTGAGTCTCATTGTATCCTTAGGCAAGTTTTGGTTTTAGTTTTCCTAAAATTATCGTTCTTAAAGTGAGAGTGAAAGAAGCCCGAGTTAAGGGAGGTATTTTAAGAGTTTTTGAATTAAAAAAAAAATATTTTTGTAAAATTAAATAAAATATTTCTCCAGTAGAAAAAAAAAAGACTTATTTTTCATCACATGGAGATCCAAACAGTTCCTTAAAATTTGTCAAAGGTGTCTTGGAAATTAATGATAATTTTTTCTGTTCAATTAAAAAGTTTGTCATTTATAAGGCCACCATATTTATGAGAGACTGCTACTCAACAACAGTTGTTGCTATAACCGTGCGAAAAAAAAATTAAACTCTATTGTTTCCTCCAGAGAGCAATAATTTATTACTTTTGTCAAACATGCAGGTGAGGATGATGGCTTAGGATAATAGGAAGCTTTGTAAATATATATATATCCTCCATCCTCAAACTAATACTGCAAAAAAAAAATATAGATATATATTTGCAGTTTCAATTATTATTTGACCAGTGCCGTTGGATCTAAATATCAAGCCGATGAAATCTGGTTTTCTGAAGACGATGAGGTCGGGATTCAAATTCTGGCTGGCTATACTAAGGGTGATTTTTCTATAAGGTTTCACACTCGTACTTCACTCAAAGGCGGGTACATTTCCTTAAAAAATATTCTGCCCCTTTATTTCTACCACACCAGGGTAATTAAAGTAATAACATTTGTGTGGAGGAAGATTGGTGAGTAATTCAGTAAAGAAAAACCTCCCCACCAACTGCGATCAAATGCAACGCGAGTATTTTTAAGAACTTGGACCACACGGCCACTGGTTTGGGTGAGATCGCCGTTCACTTTAATAAGCCCGATACACGCCCCATACACACAAACAATGTTTTTGTACTTAATTTGCTAGATAAATCTATATTCAAATAATGATGGCAACTATCATTCAATTACAGCTGTCAAGGTTGTCCTGGGATTTAATGACAACTTTCTCTCTTCATTTAAAAAGTTTGTCATCTAATGCCGCTATGTTTATTATATATATTCAACAAATGTTGATATCACCACGCGAAGAAAATTAAAATATATGTTTGTATTGAAGATATGTTTGATTTATTTTAACCAAAAAAGTTTTGCTATAAAAACTGAAAAAAGAACACTGGTATTTTCTCGCATCACCTACATCCCAACGTCAAGCACATGCTTAATGATAGTTGTTGAAAATTAAGATGTGAGCTAGTACCAAATTCCCCAAAAGCTTCCAGGATGTTAAACTTTTACACGAATCGATGGTTGAATGGTCTAACGCGTCACTATCGTGTTAGATTGGATTGCTGATGAAGGGAATATTGGGGCTCGTATTCCATTCTCGTGTAATTATTTTTGTTTCCTAAATGGTTTACCACTCTCTCCCCGCAAGAAAATGCGGGCATATTTTCTTGAAAAATTATACCTTTTTCATTCCTATTCCATCAGCGTAATTAATGTACTGTATAACTCGAACGGGTACTAAAATGCGGCAAGATAAAAAAAAAGTAACTTGTTTTGCGAATAGCCATGATAATTGATAGTTTTTTTTTATAACAGCGCCTTAATATTGTTCAGGTTATATGTATTACTCATATATGATAATTACCACCATATAGAAAAATCAAAATCTGAGTAGATCTGGCAGGGATCTGAACTCTGATCTCCCCGTCATCAGCAAATGAAAGTCCACGCGATAGTAGGTGACTTGGACTGAATTATCTATGAAAACATCGCCCTTATGAACGGGGCATTACAAAAAAGGATTTTGCTCATTGGTAAGAAAATGTCAGAGGTCAATGGCACGTCTAATTCCTTGGAGTTGTACCGGAAGAATGCATCATGATGGAAGGAGCGGAGCAGAACTGTTAGATGGCTGTACCCAAATGATCCGCGGTAACCAAGGTCACGCAAGGTCGTTAGTTTCCAGCTAAAACACCGAACCACAAGTCATCATAAATTAACCAACTAATTTTTAAACGTTGATTCTTCTATTTTTGTCGCAGGTTTCAAGGTATCACCCCATGGATCGCACCTTATAGTTCAATTTTCACAATAAATACATTTTCTAACACCTAGAAAGGGTATTAGATCTACTGTCAAATATTAATATGTCAGGTCATGTAATCTGAAGACTGCAGCTGTCACTTTTGATAGATATTATTTTATTTATTTAACACCGTCCACTCTACCTCCAAGAACATGGGTGTACATTTTTTCTAAGGGCTATTTTTCTTATACCCACGCCGGCTGTTGTATGAAGTAACGCGTCACTCTTGCGTTGAACTGGTTTTTGTGGTGCCGTAGAAATCAGGGTTCGAATCCCAGCCGGGTGTATTGAAATTTTATTTTCATAAATGGTTCCCTACTCTTGATCTCCCTGTTCCCCCACACAATGTGGGTACATTTACTCTAAAAATGCTACCTATCTCAAATCCTTCTCCAGTAGCGCAAATTAGTGTTTGATTATAGCCCAAACGTGTACTTGTGCGAGATAACCTATAACCCAACTCGGTGGCGTAGTTGGCTAACGCACTAGTTTCATGTTGAGCTAGACTGCCGAGGTCGGGGAGATCGAGGTTCGAATCTCGGTCGGGTGAACTGGGGGTGTTTTTTCCTAAATTGTTTGCCACTCTTCCTCCACGCAAATGCGGGTTAACTTCCTCTAAATTCAACCTTCCCAATTCCTAGACCATTAGCGTAATTAGTACTTACGCGTATAACCCGAACGGGTAGTAAGACGAAGTGCTAAATAAAAATAAATAAGCTAACTTTTTGTGTAAATAATATGATGACCCCCACTTCGGTGATCCCGTGGTCTAAGGCGCTACTCTAGAAGAAGACTAGACTGCCGATGACGGGGAGATCAAGGTTCAAATCCCGGTCGAGTGTACTGAGAGTGGTTTTTCCAAAATAGTTTATCATTCTTCCTCCACGCAAATATGGGAGCACTTCCTATAAATATAAACTTCCTCCTCCCTAAAACCAATAGCGTATTTAGTACATAAGCAGATAACCCGAATGGGTAGTAAGACCCAATGATAAAAAAAAATTGTGAAACAATATTATGACATTCAGGATGGTCAGTAAGACGCGGATCACAAAAGAAAAAAACACTATTAAGGCGCAAAATGCAATAAGAACCACACGCATTTACTGGTCCTAATAATCTTACAAATGCACAAAGACCACATCGAAAAACACGAACCATAAGATAAAAATACCATCCACCTGTTGCAAAACACTTTGATGTTTTGTGAGTGTGTCACTATAAACAATGCTTATCTTTCAAGCCTCATTACATATTTTCTTGATAACCACATTTAGTAAAGTGGGTTATACGCGTGATTTAAGATAACGTTACTTTGATATACCCTGATTTTGGTAGGAAAGACAGTATCTGATAGTTATAAATGTTACCAAAACAATTTTAATATATTCATACTTCAAGTCATGCCATCTGCAGCTGTCCCATTTAATAGATATTATCAATACTTTTGGAATAACACAAATGTAGTAAAATGTTATCAATTTTGACCACAAATTAATATGTTTGAATGTTCTAAACTGTTCTTCCAACAGAAATCAGGCTATAGGCCTATGTTGAAGTAACATCGAGAAAGAAGTTGAATAAGAGATTACATTTAATTAGTTTTTTCTTCACTTTGAAGGTAGATTGTTGTCAACGATGACATAATTTTAGTAATAAAATTTAAATAACAAGTTATTTTACAACTTTTTTTTTCCCCTTTTCTTCATTTTGGGTATATAGAGTGCACATCATGAACAACCTAATTATAACATCCTAACATGACTGCAATTAGGGGTTCATACGCTGTTAATTAATACAATTAAAACTTTTATTCAGGCTGGTTTCCCCTTCGGCCATTCTGGGTAACAGATTTGTGTATGGCAGAATTTCAGGTGCCGCAAATGATTGCTTACACGCACGCACGCACACGCACACATACAAACACACACAAATAAAATTAAAATATGATCTATGGTAAATTATAATTATAAAAACACTTTGCCATAATAAACTAATTTATAAAATTATTAGATAAAACAAATAAAATAGCGTAAGAAAATAATTTTGAGATTTTATGGGTCCTTCACATTTTTAACTTTGACGCAAAATATATATCCTCAAAAAGTAATTGAATTTGTGAATAAATTGTTAAAAGTGTAGTAAAATAAATGTATAGATTTCTTAACTAAAAGAAAAAGCTATTTCGGACACAGTGTAAGTTTCAATACTGACAACCTCTCAGCGCGGTAAGTACACTAAGCGCAGCCTTGCTTTGATAACATTACTGATACATAAATAATAACGTTACAAAAATAGTTTGTAACATTTTAAGAGATATAGCAAGCTACTATTTTTTTACTGCTAAGTAGAAAGTTTATCTTCTTGTTATGTTCTGAAATATGAAAACATATTTTGTTTGGTTTTTGATCGACCCTATATATTTATAATCAGCTGCATATGATAACATACAAGCGGTAAAAGAGTTTAATCACTGATACAAAGTACCATGGTTCTTTCCCAAAGAGTGATTAAAATAAGTGAGTATTTTGTTGGTTCTAGTGATTAAGACATATTATATTAAATGTTTTGAGTTATAATTGGATGCTCTATGTTATCTGTGTTCTAGGTCAATTATATATTGCAGGATCCAATACATTCTGCATTTATATTTGATGCGTTGTCTGTATGATGATGCATGAATAGTAGGTACTAAACTCAAAGGTCGGTTGGATCCTCAACAGTTCCACAGTCAGCTGTAAAACCTAGGCAGCAATGAAGAGTCGTACTATGGAAATGAGGAGTAAGCTAGTTTCCCGTTGTTTTCCTCACTAAGCCAGAAGGTACTACTGCACATCAATCTGCCAAGCCCACCTAAATGCATACCTACACTAAATGATCCTACAAGCAACACCTTAACTTCGTTCATCACAGGGACTAAGTGTACATTGCACGTTATTACTAGTATTGTTCATACCTCTGCCACTTTCATATTTGTCAGAGCCATAGGGTCTAAGTGAAACTGAGACAAATCAAAGTAACAACTTGCCCTAGCCCATACCAGAAGATATGGTGTATTGTAAACACTAGGCCCTATATCTGACCAAAGAATAATGAATAGATCTACTAGATAGTTTGTCTTCCAGGTTAGAGTCGCGTAGATATAGCTACTCGGTGTCATTACATTGAAAGGTGAAATTTTAATGATGTTAACTCTTAATATAAGCTATGTGTTATTAACACCTGAGTTAAATTAGTCATCACTAAATAACCCTCAAACAAATCTCCTCTCATAAAAACAAGTAAAGTACATAGTGTAATTTTTTTTAATGTCAAACACTTTCCAGGTACATATTTTAAACATAATCGTTTACCCATTTTTGATCAAGTTTGAAAATAATCCATCAAACCATTTAGTCCTAAGAGACAGACATACAGACAAAGACAGTCAGCAGACAGGCTGGCAAATATACAGATTTGGGACAGTGATAATTTTACGACCCAGCTTTTTAGGTTCGGAGGCACATAAAACATCAATATTCCTCATAATTTTAAGGAATAAAATTGTTCCATTCCAATAATTTATCTATAAGATAAAGTGAAAAGGAATGTTCTTATTGAGTGTGAGATTGGTTGATTCACAAATCAGGATTATATATAGAAAACTTCTATCCAACCAGGATTAAAACTAATAATAATGCTCAGTGGTGTTTTAGGACTACATTATATAAACAATATTGTCCACAGCATTAGTCCTAAGTAATAACTAAAATAACTAGAAAAGTTGATTTCATGCATTTTAAATCAAGAGGTGTTTAACAGTATAGGAATGACAGGGATATCTTAGAGGAAATGCATTAGAATGCATAAAATCTGTCCCAGAGCATCCGACCAACAATCGAACCTCGACCTCTGCGCCAGCAACCATCCAGTATGAGCTGTCCCCTTACGCCTTAAAAGGCGTAACCACCAGTGCGATGGGATGAAGAAGAAGGAAATAAACACCTTCCAATTAATTATTTCATTCATGTCTATTTAATTTAGGTAAAAGTGTGATAATTGTTTCTGTTTTTTTATAAGTTTATCAAAAGTTTATTGACGATCTATTAGTAATAGAGAAAGTGGTTAGTAGGACACATAGTCATGCTCTTGTCGGAGTGAAAAGAGAATGGGGAAAACAAGTCTCCAGCCGGTATTCAAGCCCTTTAATCGCTGGTGACCAAGTAGGCCTACAATGCTCTAAGCCACTCAGCCATCGCATGTTATCGACAAAAGCTTTCTACAATATCTACTAAATGCGAGGTGGAAAAAGAGGTTGGAGGGAGGAAGTTCATAGAGCCTTAGCCATTCATTAGCATATAAATTATCTAATGATAAACGTCAATTTTACCAAAAATGTATGGAAAATCTGTTTAAGCCACACTTAAACTGACCTTTGAAGATATCTTGGAGGGGGGAAGGATATTGTTTCAAGATATAGTTCTAGGGATATTATTTCAAGAGGTAGTCCCAGGAATATTGTTACAAGATGTAGTTCCAGAGATTTTTTCAAGAAATAGTTCCATGGATATTGTTTCAAGAAATAGTCCAATGGATATTGTTTCAAAAGGTAGTTCCAGGAATATTATTTCAAGAGGTAGTCCCAGAAATATTATTACAATAAGTAGTTTTATGGATATTGTTTCAAGAGGTAGTTTCAGGAATATTGCTACAAGAGGTAGTTCCAGGAATATTATTTCGAGAAGTAGTTTTATTTAGCAGCACGTCTTATTACCGAGAATTTGTTTATTGTATATTGTTTCCAGAAGTAGGTCGATGGAAATTGTTTCGATAAGTAGTTCAAGAATTATTGTTTAAGGAATTAGTTCCAGAGATATAGTTTCAAGAGGTAGTTTCATGAATGTTGTTTCAAGAAGTAGAAATGGTTACGTTAGATTATATTTGCAAACATTGAAGGAACTCGCTTGACGGTTAAGTTAGGTTTGGTTAGATTAGATTATAATCTGTTAGGTCTGCATAAATAAAAGAAAGAGTTAAGTTTATTACTAGTCCATACGTATTATCTCAGTTGATCAAAAAAAAATTCCATTTAAAAACGTCTTGTATAGATTGGTCCAAACGGATCGTTCTTTTGCGGGAATGTGCTCACTGCTATTATTCCTAAAGCCAACTAAGCTAAGATAATAGGATAAGGAAAGTGGGTTTGGAGGAGACTCGTCATCAGTTGTCTGTATAATTAATTCATGACCTAAGTTTACCTGGATGAGAACTCAAAAAGTTACTAGAAATAGTCCTTAATATAGCCCTACGCCAACAGCTGACATCCATCACTTTGGATAGTGGTAATTAAAACATACGGTAATGTATGAATGTGATAGTTAACCACAGTAATTTAGGGCAATATTATTTGTTATTATATATTTGAGTTCAGGCACAAAGCTTATTTATCGTTTTATTCCAATCAACAAAATATTATTCACAGCACTTTAAAAAAAGGTCTTAAGAATAGAACTTTAAAACGGCGACAGACGAATTTAAACCATGTGATTGAACATGACGGAAACCAGTTATTTACAATGATGCACCCACTTAACGGATACAAATATTTTATAAGATTAAATATTTCAAAATACGATAAAATAATCATAAAATAATGTATTATAATATATAAAAAAATTACAAGTATTTTCTCTCTTACAAGTAAATACGATGCCTGTATTAAAATGTATTATTGTATGCACTATATTACACATCATAGACAACATTCCAAAACGATGAATAACTACTTTTAAATATGTATAAATATGGTTTCGGATTGGGTAGAGAGAAATAATTAAAAGTAATTAAATAATGTGAGAAAATCTAAGTTTACGTCATTTTAAATGTAAAATACAACATGTAATTAAAAAAAACTTAACATTTACAACAAAACCGTGATCTTTTATAAGTGTTGGCAACCCAAAACCTAAAAATATGATTTTTGAACTGTCATCCAAGTAAAAACCTATCATGAATATACTCTATATAGAACGTATGGAAACCACCACTGCTGAAAGAAAGGTGAATAAGGATGGATGTGTGTGTGTGTGTGTGTGTGTGTGTGTGAGGGGGTGGGGGTAAATCTCCCACTGCCAGCAAACTCTATTGAGAATAACCTATCCAAATCCCTGTAACCGGCATCTTGATCTAGTGGCAAGCATTCCTGACTACTAACCTAAAGGTCCAGGATTCGTTTCCCGGCATTTCCATTGGTTTTTGTTTTTTATCTAAGAGGGAATTGTTCCTATGGTTATCATGTTCTGGTTAATTATGCTTAAGTTATGCCTAATACTTCTAATGACACTATATAATCATCATTATTATCATCTCATCGGGACAAAGTAAAGTCCGCATCTACATATGGACCAAACTTAAAAGGATGGTTACATATCCCCCGCTGCCAGTAGAAGGCCAAGGAATATCTAGCTGACAAAACCTGGTGGCATACGCTTAAAGAAAATTAACTAAAAACAAAAAATAAATTTATGGTCACAATGGCTTAGCTCACCACTGACAAGGATACCAAGGTTCGACTCTTGTATGGCTACAATGTATGGTGATTTTATAAAAGTGATTTATCACTGACGTTTCCCTTTTCTCTTTCCGCACTAATGCAGGCACACTTAATTTAAACTACTTCCCCAAACCCGATGCACTAACGCAGCCATGCTTTTAACGAGTTATAGTTTAAAATAAACCCCGCTATGATCAATTTTATCACCTCAAATTAAAACATTGATCAATATTGTTAATAGAAAGAAGTAACATCAACAAAACTTATTCTAAATATAGTATGTCGTTACAAACTACAGTTAAATTTTAATTGGCAGGACCTTATCCTACAACTAGAAAAGTGATTAGATCTACTTTAATGTATTCATACGTAGTCACGTGACCTGCAGTTGTCACTTTTGGTAGATATTTTATATACCTATAAAATAACACTAATAATATAGTAAAATGTTATCAATGTTGTCCAGAAAAAATATGTTTATATTTCCTAAAAGACTCACCCAATGAAACTTGGACTGTACACTGACCCGATTTACCAGTAGTCTCTTACTAATACCGCTTCAAGAAGCAGCATTCTCTGTGAGTGAGAACTTCTCTGAAAGGACGTGACAGTGAAGACATTCTATCCTAATAGGAGATACCGCTATAAATTATAAACGATTTCCAGATGTCATTGAAGGTTCAGTTAACCTATTACGAGTCTAAGAACAGTTAAATATCTTGGTAATAGAAATTGTTATCTCCCTTAACTGCTCACCTGGATTTAAAGACATTCATAATCTTACAATCGATTTCAACGTTGAAAGACGCTGAGTGATAATTTATTTAGAGGCTTTTTGTGTGCGCTGACGCGTAATTTGTATGAGTTATATTTATGTCAGGGACATCCCAACTATAAGGTGATTTATTTTAAGTTTAAATTAGGGGTAAATCGTTATGATTCTAAATTATATTTAAGATTCCAAGGCCCCCACAAAATAATTTGTGATTATATATATTTTTAATTTTATTTTGCAACGTAGTGTTTACTTTCTCATATCACGAGAAAGTAATGTAATCGTGAACATCTTTTACCTCGAGATTTTAATGAATCTGTGCGTTTTATGGGTGTCCAAGCCCAAAAATGTGGATTTACAATTAAGTGTGTTTCTAACTTCTCAATCTGTCAGGCTGTCACTGCGTAGAGAGAAATCTTATGTTTGAGTATTCAAGCATTTATAAAACACAGGTAGTATTTAATGTGAATGCATAAAAATGACTAAAAAACTATACAAAACAAGAAAATATTACCTAATATTCCCAAATGACCAAAAATGACAAAAATTTGACCTATAAAATATATCTTTATACAATCAAGGAATCATGTAGACATGTACACGCTTGTCTGTGATGTGTAAGACACACACATCACACACACACACACACACACACACACACACACACTATGGATCAAAATCCGGGTGTTGATTATAAATAACATTTTCATCTGTTTATTAACTTGAACACAAGTGTTGCGTCCATCCACAGTCTTCAAGATTAAGGGTGCTCAAGCAAGCTATAAGTAAATATTTTTTGAATTTTGAAAATTCTGTTCTTTAATCTTTGGAATAACAAACTTTTGTTCTAAAATAAACATTGCTGGAAATATTCCCATATATTTTTATTGCTACAAAAAAATAATACCATATTTATTAAAGTGTTAATGAGGAATTAGTAAAACTTTAACCAACTCCACTAAATATGTTAAAGCTGTTTTATAACAATAAATATGTTAAAGAAGATACCTAAAAACAATGTTTATTTTAGAATAAAAGTTTGTTAAGCAAGACAGTACAAATGGCTTCCCAACAAAAAAAAAATAACCCGCTTTGGTGGCCGCGTGGTTTAACGCGATCCATTCATGTTGGACTAGATTACCAAAGACGGGGAGATCGAGGTTCGATCCCAATCGAGTGCACTGAGGCAGGTTTTCCCTAAATGGGTTTTCACTCTCCCTCCACGCAAATGCGTGTGCATTTTCTCTCAATTATCCCTTCCTACTCCCTAACCCATTAGTGTAAATAGTACATAAGCGTATAACCCGAACGGGTAGTGTGACGCGTTTCTAAAAAAAAAAAATTAATATCTAAACCAATTCTAAGCTCGCTTGAACAGCCTTAAGCTCAAAAATAAGGGAAGATAAAACAATATGAAGACGACTCAAGGCTAACTGCGACCAAGTGTTTTTTTTTTGAAGAATGTAGTGTCGTGATGGTAAACTCCCCGGAGGCTGATTACCTGCTCACGAAAGCTTGTCATGGATGTTGTTTCGTCCGCCTAGTAACCACTCGCAGAACATAACGCGACGATACGTAAGAGCCCTATTGCAAAGTACGAGTTGTGTATGAAGAACAAGTTGATGAGCAGTTTTAATTTTAATACAAATTAAAATAGGTTAGCTACTTAAAAATTGACAAATTGCATTACTGACCACCTTTGTGGTTTAGTGGTAAAAGTTCCTGACTACAGAGCCAGAGGTCCTGGGTTCAATCTTCGGCGCTTCCAGAATTATTCTGTGAAGCAGTGGGTCTAGAGCGGGGTCAAACTCAGCTTCATGAGGACAAATAAGGAGCTTCTTGAATAAAGAAGTAGCGACTCCACTCTAGAAAACTGAGATTAACGACCGGAGGGCTCGTTGTGCTGACCACATGACAATAAAGGAAAACCACCAAGTAAAATTACCTTCAAGCAGCCGGGATTGGAACCATGAAATTCTCGTCACCGGCAAACCGGACTAGATGAGTATGACGTTTAGTTATGTGTCCACCAATGTGGGTTTGTAAAATAGCTTTGAAATATATTGTACTGGACAGTGGAAGAATGTACTCAACTCTTTGAGGGCCGGTATGAAAGGGGAAGAGTGGAGTGGTGGGTTGGGGATCTAGACTGTGGTGGTGATTCATGGTGAAGTCTCCCAACACTCAGAAGCGGATTTACACTATAGGCCCACTAGGCACAAATTTAGGGGCGATGGCTTTAGGAGGCGGCATTATTATATAACATTTTGTTTTTAATAATCACGTTTAAAAAGTAAAGTCAGAAAGACAATATTTATTTTTAAATAACTGTACTTTGCAATCGCTTTGTAAATGACGTTAGTCTCCCTTTCTTCATAATATTAACTCAAGCTACTGTAAGGCATGTACTGTACATGCCTGATTATCTTTCGTAGAAATCTTTTCTCGGATACTAGCTTCCCCTCACCCCCAACACCTCTTTATTCCAAAACTTCCTAAAGCCCTTGACAAAAAAATGGGAGGGGGGGGGGCTTAAAAATCCATACCATCATGTCAAAATATGTGTTAATTTGTTTANAAAAAAAAAAGGGGGGGGGGGGGGGGGCATATTATAATTGTGCCTAGGGGTGCAATAATTTTAAATCCGCCACTGCCCAGTACGAGAGGGCGAGAAATATATTTCACAATGCGTTCCTCTTGAATCAATTTAAAGTGGTGTAAGACATGATTGGGATTATAGGCGTTATGAATTTAATAATACTTTAATACGCTTTTTGACTATGTTTTGATAACTAATAAAAACAAATACATTATTAATATTAGTAATACTTTCGGGGGATTTGTACCACAAAAAAAACTTTTGTTACATCTAAATAAGAAAATAACTAAAGAGATTTTTTTTAAAATCCCTATTTTTTATGCTTTGTTTAACAAGTCAATTTATTTGTTTATATAGTCAACCGTTCTAATCTTTTGTTTTTGTAGCTGGTTGAATAAAATATATTTAGAATTCTTCATTTTTGTGCTTAAGTGGTACTATCATTTCGAACGCAGATGTGATAACATTAGAATATACCTATACGAGATAGGGTGTAATGAGTTAGACTGGATAGTACTATCTCTAGATAAAGACAAGTGACGTACTGTTGTAAGTGCGGCAATGAGCTTTCGAGATTCTAATTCATAGAGTGAGTGGGTAAGTAATAAAATAATAAATATTGAAAGCAAATAAATGTTAGGAACAGTGTCATCCAAAAATAAAATACTATCAAAAGAATATAAAATATTTCAGTTTAAAAAGAGTACAAAACTCACGTTTCATAAAAATTATTTCTTCTCTGTAATATCTTGTTTTTTAAAGATGGTTTTAATTTACTGCAACGTCATTTAATTTAAACTATTTTGTTAAATAAAATATATTATACTATAATAGGAATATGAGCGAAAAATCTACATTATACATACGCATCTGATTCGTGTTAAAATTTGTATTCGATTCGAAATTCCTAATATTAATATTTGAAAGATTCTTATCATAATCAAAGTTTCAAATCTAAATAGGTCCTAGATTCAGAGGCGATTTATTTTTGAGATTTTAATCTAAGAGAATTTTTTTAAAGTAGTTATACAACTTTTCAAGGAAGTTAGCATACATCCATTAATTGACCTCGCCATAGAAATGTGCGGGTTTGTAATATTGGTAGTTTATTCAATATTTGATCACACTTTTATTGGTATTATTTGTTTTAATTGAACTAGATTCAAAATAATAAAATTAATCTAGCCTAATATTTGATCTGGATTTTTGAACATTTAATTTTAATTTTGAAAGATTGATTGGAATTCGATTCGAGACATTTTTGTTACAAAAAATTCGAATCATTTGATTTAGAATTCTTTCAATTTAAGAAAAGCTTAGTAATATGAGTTGCAAGTTTTTAGGATATGTCTCAAATTAAATTATTTTAAAATTGGAATTGAATCCTAGATAAAGTTGTATTCTGGGGTCGCATCGATGATCTTTTACTATATTGTTAGCATTATTTAATAGGTATTGATATCATTGGTCAAAAGTGGCAGTTGCAGATCAAACGACTAAATGTAGAAATTAATTAATAAAAATTATTTTAGTAATATTTACAATTGAAGAGTACAGGGGAAATATGGGTATAGTCACATTACACATATTTTCCAAGAGAACAACTTTTATATCTTAACTAGAATGCCGATGACGAAGAGATCGAGGCTCGACTCTCGGCCGGGTGTATTGAGGGTGGTTTTCCACTCTCCATCCACGCAAATGCAGGAACACTCCCTCCAAAATATAGCCTTCTCAATTCTTAAAGCCACTAGCTTAATTAGTACCTAAGCGTATAATCCTAAAGGGCAGTAAGACGCAATGCTAGAAATAACTTAATTTAAATATGACTGAGAGCTTTAACCATAATCTAAAGTGCACCAGGAAGGGCTCATGATTGTCTAACAGATGGAAGCACTAACTCAATTTAAGTTAAAATGGGACTTTCCCCCTCTTTCCCCTCTATCCTTCAAGTGTTAAAAAACGCCCTTTTCCATCAAAATAGGACTCTAAAAATACCTGGCTTTATGACGTGGTACCTAGTTTTCACTTTTAACAATTGGTAGTCAGCTTCGACAGCTTTAATCTAAATATAGTAAGCTTTTGTTATGACTGGTAAAAAAAATTGTACAGTACAGCCACGTATTGTATTCTCTAAAAAGGTTATGATATATACAGGAATTCTATTATGAGTTTACATTTGAAACACCTTTCAAAATGTACAAACGTATTTTTTGCGGTCAACAATGATTAAATTTTACTAGGTTATCATTGTTATTTAGGTATTGATAATATATAACAAAAGCAAAAGCTGCAAATCATAGACCTGACGTGCGAATAAGTGAAAGTAGATATCATTAGTTCATTCATTCTTAAAGAAATTGGTGCATATATAGGAAAACATATTTTAGGAATATTTTTATGGTTTCACTTGCCACTATACTGTGATAAAATCTTATTATCTTTTTATCTACGTCTAGTTAACTACCCTGACTATCCGCATATTTACATTCATAGGGTTGTGACGAGGAAGGTAGAATTTAGAAAAAATGTACCCGAATTCACGCGAAAGGTGAGTGCGTAACCATTTAGGAAAAACCAACACAAAGAATAATTTGACCGGATTCAAACCCTACCTTCCTCCTCACTGGAAAACGAATCTATTTCGAGGAGGATTGACGCCTGAGACCGTGCAACCACAGTTGGTTTGTTGAGATAATCTAAATTCCAAGTGTTTGAAAAGAGGCTAGTCCTTATTTGTTTATTAGCACCACGTCTTACTACCCGTTAGAGTTATATCCCTATGTACTAGTTACACTAATGTGCTAAGGATTAGGAAGGTTTAATCGAAAGGAAGTGCATCAATATTTGCATGTAAGGAAAGTGTAAAACCATTTAGGAAAACCACCCTTAGCGCTTCCGGCTGGGATCGAAAACCCGATCTCCCCGTATTAGGTAGTCTAGTCCAACACGAGAGTATAGCGTTAGACCACGCGGCCACCTAAGCTGGCGCTAGTCTTTATTAAACTTGAGAATGTTTAATCTTATCTTGATAGAAATAACCTTTTAAAACACATAAAAATAAACTTAAGAGTAGCCAACATTGATAATAGTTCACTATATTTATCTTGAAAGTGTCGAAATTGACACAATCGGTCAAAAGTGATAGATGAAGAGTCAGCCCATGACTCCGATTATGATGTTTATATCTAGTCACTTTTAAAGTCGGGAGATAAGGTTCTGACCACGCCCTTCCAACTAGTCCAATTTTCATACAAAGGACCTTTTAGAAAATACACACCTTTTTCGCAGTCATAAACTATAACATTTTACATTATTTGTTTTATTTTATAGGTATAGATATATTTGCTTTTAAACGTGACAGCTGTTGATAACATGACTTGATGTATGAATATATTATTAAAATTATTTTAGTAACTTTAGTAACCACCAGTTAATGTTCTTCCTACAAAAATCAGCTTATACATATATTTTGTGTTCATCGATGAAAACCTTTTACTATGGGCCAGTTTCATAGTCAAATTTAGTACGCC
The DNA here is from genome assembly GCA_901482245.1 of Timema douglasi. Classification (NCBI taxonomy): domain Eukaryota; kingdom Metazoa; phylum Arthropoda; class Insecta; order Phasmatodea; family Timematidae; genus Timema; species Timema douglasi. The sequence continues at coordinate 83,079 of CABEEJ010000318.1, read as the reverse complement.
TCAAGTGCGGCGCTACACTAAGTACATGACGAAACCTACCTAAACCAGAATGGAATGGGCCGTTCTCGCATAGGAAACTGGCCCATTCGATTTTGGTTTAGGTAGGTGTCGTCATGTACTTAGTGTAGCGCCGCACTTGAGGCGTACTTAATTTGACTATGAAACTGGCCCAATGTCATAACCACCTAGGTGGCGTAGTTATCTAACAAGCTAGTTTCTTGTTGAGCTAGTCTACCGAGGACAGGGAGATCAAGGTTCGAATATCACTCAGGTGAACTGAGGGTGGGTTTTCCAAAATGTTTCCACTCTCCACTAAAATGCGGGTTCACTTCCTCTTTATTCAACCTTCCCAATTACTAACCCATTAGCGTAATTAGTACTTAAGCGTATAACCAAACCGGGTAGTAAGACGCGGCGATAAGTATTATTATATCATTAGCGTGATTTTATAGGTATTGATAATATTTATAAAAGGTTAGGGCTGCAGATGACACGACTTGACGTGTGAATACGCGAAAGTTGATGTAGAAACTTTCTAGCAGTCAGGTAAGATTATTCCTAAGGAAATCATGTGCATAATCCAGACGGCAAATGCCGGCGCGAGCCAACATTATGGTTGTGTTTAGCACACCAAACAAGTGAGGAAGTCTCTTCATTCGTTACCGCCATATTATCAGGGGCTTCCTGTTAAATAATACCAACCGTACAAGGGCACTCTCCTGGTATCAAAGGACTCGGCGCCACGCTAGGTACTGACGCTTCAAGTTATCTTGACCCACCGCGCCAGTTGGATCTTGTTTGATGTATTTTACATCACGTCTCAATACAGTCCAATTTTTATGGGGAACTATAGAGTTTACTAGGTCTAATTTAACGTATTCATACGTCAATTCATGCTACCTTAAACTGTTAATTTGGTAGATAATATCAATACTTGTAGAATAGCACTAATCAAATAGTACAATGTTGTCCATTTTGGTCGCAAAAAAGTTTGTATTTTCTAAAAGGTTCTTACACATCCAATTTTATAAATCATACATTTTTAAACCATGATCTGAATTGAATCTGGTGCTCTTAGATTTGTAAGCGAGTGCTACACCCTCTGAGCTAATTAGTAAAATAAGTGTAGGCTAAATTTTCGAACAATTTTCTTTTGGTAAAATGTCCTGGTTGATTCTGATTTTTTAGGTTGAATATAAACTTTTTTATAACAAAAACTTTCAACATCCATCGGTAGGGGCGATTAATTCTTTCTTCAAAAAATGATAAATATAATTTATGAAAAAAATCTCACTAAAGTATCTATGGATTATAATAAATTATAATAAATATCATACTTTTAAAGCATTAAACCAAATGAATGTTAAACAAATTTGTATTGAATAAAATATGTATGTTAAATATTTTACCAAACTGATAAGGTGCAGTAGTAATATTATTGAAATTGGCAGAGTTACCGTGAATGACCTATTTCCGTCACCAACTTTTTAGAATTGGTTATTTTCATTCTCTGTCACATCACCGGAAGGATAATCCTGTTAAATAATATAAAGTCAATAGACGCTTTTGTTCAATATTCAAGGACTGCATTCTACGCCAACTACTGAAACGCGAGTTGTTTTGAGCCTTGGCTGAAATAAAGAAACTAGTTTCATTATTTACAGCACGGGCCTGATTGTCAGCACAGATAGTCTGCGTGACCATAACATTAAAAGTTGGGAATTCAATCTATACTAGATTCTCTGAAGGCAGATTTGAAATAATTTTACACTTTTGCCTTCTAATTTAATTGCCTTAGCTTAAATGTTTTCGTTTCGTTTATAGCCAGTATTGATATTTTGAGTGTACGGATAAAATTATACCACCACACTTCAAATAATTTGTAAATAACGATGACCAGGAATGTGTTTTGTCTATAGCCTCCATTTCAGGACCGTGGATATTCCAGTTCGATTCCAAGTGATGACTTAAACCATTTAATGGTTTCAAATTACTTCGTTCTATTACCTGGCTGTTTATCCTGTTTGTTAGTTGGTTTTAGAACACTAATGCCATATAATTATAGGGAAACAACGTCAACCAAACTGCAACTTTGTTAGAATCCCAGTATTTTATATGAAACACAATAAATACAAAATATCATTACTGCCGCCGTTTTGTATTAATTCCTGACACCCTGCTGGTCATAGTCTAAGGAAGGGGTTTACAAAATGCCGGCCCAAGATGACTTTTATTTTTTCGGGCCACGAAGTTTCTTGGGAAAGTAATTTACCGTAATAAATTTGATGCTCTTAGCCGAGAAAAGGAAAGTTTTGACTTGAGTGAGAAAAATCCATGAACTCTCCAAACGATGTCCATATGTTAATAAATGTAATTGTGCTCTATTTTTATAATAGCTTGTGTATGTATCCGCGTGAGTCCTGTTCCCTTCGACCTGTTAGTCGAATATGATGCGGCCCGACACTAGACTCGTCGATTCAATCGTAGCTCTCGGGCAGTTTTTAAGTTGGAAGCACCTAGCAAAGGCGGGTACATTTCTTCTAAATTAAACCTTCCTCATCCATAAAAAATAGTGTAACTATGACACATGTGTACAACCCAAGGTGCTATCAAAAAACCCTCGCACAAGAATTATTTAAGACAAATATGTCAGTGCACATCGCCAAATTGCATGAATTATTGAGGATACAATTATTTATAGTATGCACTGGAATATTTATGCTCTACTACTTCGCATTTATAAAATTATTTCGAAAATATCTGAGAACTCAAAACTTTTTTTTTTAATTTCCTTGAATTTTCTGTCACATCAAAATCCATATTTTGTCCAATTTTTTCATGTTTTACAGGTACGTATCGACCAGCTTATGAGTAGCGGAACACAGTGTATCTACAGTAGGATTCTTGTAGGAAGAACGGTATCCGACTGTTACAAAATCTACTAAAACTACTTTAATATATTCATACATCAAGTCGTGTGATCTGAAACTGTAGCTTTTGATATATATTACCAATCCATATAAAACTAATTAATAAATGGTATGGCGCACCGCACAGACTTTCTCTCTCTTTCTATAAACTCGTAAGATTTCTGAACGGAATAATATAAGAAGGCAAGATTGCCGTCAAGATTCATCAACATTTCTGTTTTAAATCTTATATTTTTATTTTTAAAGAATTAATGTCTTCATTTGTATATTTGGACCAATAAAAAAGATTAATATTGGGCCCACAAGGGTCAACACTTCGTATTAAAATTTTAACATCTTATTAGGTGTTGCACATCTTCAAGTCATCGCATTGATATTTAATTAGTCATTTATACATTTTGACCAATAAAAAATGTAAATATTGACTATTGAGTCTAAAATGGAGATAGATCATTGCTGTACAAACATTTCTCCTAAGAGGTCTAAGGAAAAATAACATACTTTATTTAGATACTTATATTTAATTACTCTATGGCATTGGAGAATTATTGCGTTAACACTTAAGTAGTATATGTTTACAACTAAAGCTCACAAAATTGTATTAATATATTTGCAAATATCTCAGAAACTGTTGCTTTTATGAAAATATATGTAGAATAAAAGTTTTTTATTTCTAATAGTCCTACAATTTTGCGATGATAAGTTGTTTAGTATCTCAAATAGTTGTGGAGATACGGAAATTAACGCTTCTGTAACGTACCCTAAAAATCATTTTCATGGGAAAATGAAAATAGCAAGTTTATTTATAATCTTAATCAACGCCTAGATAGAATTTTAATCAAAATTGTTGGAGCAGATTTTGAGAAAACTTTTTTTTCTCTTTTCGCCCCTTATAAAACTACTTTTAATTTTAAGTTTTAAGACACACAGACAGACGGCATTGCAAAGACTATCTTTTAGGGTTTGGGGGGTCATGAGATGTCGACATCCATCAACATTTCAGGTTAGATTTTTTTTACGGTCACAATATTACGTTATTGATTTTATAAAAATGTTTCGAATAAAATATTTGTATTATAAGTATATATACATATTTGTAATGATAAGTAATTTCATATCTCAAATAGTTTAGGAGATATTATAAAAAATGTTAATTTACGCATCAGACCGGAGCCCTTAAAGCAATTTTGCCGAAATATTGAGGTAGCCATTTTGTTTGGAATATTTATTAATGTCTATAAATGAAATTTAATCAAAATCGTTATAGCCGATTTTGAGAAAATCGACTCTTTCTCTTTTTGCCCTTCAGTAAACTACCCTTAATTTTAGGGGTGGATATCCAATTCCAAAAACCCCTCAGGGCAACCCTATGAAAACCCTAGATATCAAGTTTTATCTCAATCGGTAAAATAGTTTAGGCTCTAGTTGGAGGTACAGACAGACGGAAATTCAAAAACAACTTTTTCGGATTCAGGGAGTCATGAAACGTCAAGATTCATCAAAATCTCGAGTTCTATTTTTTTGACGATCACCATACTTTCTCTACCTGTAAGGTAGAGAGAAAGTAAAAACTCCATAATATGAGCACGTAAGCGAGCTATATCGGCCAAGATGCCACCACCGTTAGCGATGATGGTGCCAACATTTGTGGGTAGAGGGTGTCATGTGGTCAGCAGAACGAGTTCTCTGGCCGTTAATCTCAGTTTTCTAAACCAAAGCTACAACTTATTTATTCAAGCAGCTCCTCATTTGTCCTCACGAGGCTGAGCTTTACCTCGTTCCAACATTTCATCACAGATAAAATTTTGGAAGCGCCTGAGATCGAACCTGGACTCCTAGACCTCTGGATTTGTAGCCAAGAAATCTGACCACTAGACCATATTAATAATATAGTAAGCCTTTAGTCAATTTTGATTTTGTTTTTCTCAAAAGGTCCTTCCTATCACAATCCTACTATACAAATACATGTCACTGTCAGTGATCAAAACTTTCGCCTGCCGCCGGAAGATTAATCGTCATCTTCCGAGATAGGAGTTAACCACGATGACCACGTGGGCGACCCCGCAGCTAACGGAATGTTTTTGTTGCCGTTATAGTTGTCTCGACATTCGCAATGATGCCCCGTAGACTGAGCGTCTAACCACTCAACTCCTTTCACTTACACAGATTCCAGACCAGTACAGAGATATACTCCAGCCATTTCCTTCAATATTGCACAGGAGGCTGTGAGGGTGGGGCCTAGTTGAACAGTGTTTATATTTTCAAGTTAAAAAATGTATTCAGTTAGAGGGATTTTTTATTTTATTTTAATTATAACATTTTAGTTTTAAAATTTGGCGTGTATTTTATAAATTAAATATGTATTCGTCATATGACTTACAACCTAACTTCTTATTTTGTGTACACCTACTTTAACTAACCATCCGAAAAAACTGAATAAATACATAAAAATGAAAATTATTGGGTCGTATTAAAGCTTCTGCCTCTGAACTTTATATCTGAGTTGAATTAGGTCTAATTTAAAATAAAACGCACTGCTGGTAACGTGGTATAAAGCGTCAATATCAATGTATACTGGATCACTGGTGAAGGTTCGAATTCCGGCAGAGTGCACTCAGGGTGGTTTTTAAAATATAAATAATCTTGGTAGTTTTACCATCCTTTAACAAACGCTAGTGCAGCTGCCCTAAAATTATTTATTTGTAAAAATAAAAAAGTTTTCTTATTTATCATGAAAGAATATTCCCGTATTCCAATTTGTATTCAATTTTTAGATCAACTTCAAAAAAATTCTAATATTCTATAATTTGACTTAAGAAAATTAGCATAAGATTTATTTATTTTGGATAAATAAAAATACGTTATTATTATTATTATTATTAATACTAATAATAATAATTATGTAAAATAGTCCCCCGATACTAATTTTGAACCAAATAATTTTAGCTATTTTTTTAAAGAACATTTTACAAAAATTAATTTTTGTTAACTACTATAATATGTTTTTTAAGTAAAACAAATCTACATCATTATTTATAATACAAACAACCTAAATGATCCTAATTATGAATAAAATTGTTGAGCAATTTTTTAATATCTTGAAATTAAAAGAAAAAGTCATCAGTAAACTACCCATAGCTGTATTTCCCCCAAAAAACAAGTATACAGTTTTATTTGTCATGTTTATGTCAAAAACTACCTAGATATATATTATAAGTAAGATCGTTAGAGTCATTTCCAAAATAGCTAGAATTTCGAAAATCACTCTTCATTAACCAAACCTTTATAGAATTTTCATCTAAAATCAAGTACATGAGGTTATTTTTAATGTAAAACTCTCCCAAAATACCAATTTGGAACCAAATCGTTAAGATAATTTTAAAAATATTTCCAGTTTTTGAAAAATTATTATTCAGTGAACTAACCATACATGAGTTTTTACCCAAAAACAAGTACACAGTATTAACTGTCATGTCAAACATTCCCATGATACTCATTTTGAACCAAACCAATAGAGGCCCATTTTAAAATATTTTAAGTTAAAAACAAAATCAGTCATTAGTAAACTACCCGTAGACGAGTTTTCACCCTAAAAACAAGTATATATTCTTTTTTTAATAGCATACAATAGCCAAATAGACATTTTAAAATTAATTTTTAGTAATGTTTCCGAATTGTTTTTGAATTTACAAAAAATTCCCAACAGTAAACTACCCTTCAACGAATGTTTGCCCATAAACTAATAAAACAATCAATGCTATTGGTCAGGACAAATAAATCTTAGATGTACAGTTTAATCAAAATCGGTAAAATAATTTTCGAAAAATTTTGAATTAAAAAAAGTACACTCATGAGTAAACTACCCTTAATTTGAGGACTAAAGTCAAAATCAAAAAAGAGTTCTGAGGTATAACCCTATAAAATCTTAATATCAAGTGTGAACAAAATCCATCAAAACATTTTGGATCCATTGCCAGGGACAGATCGACAGACATGACTGTGGACAGGCGAAATTGAAGTCCACTTTTTAGGGTTCGTGTTCATATAAAATGTAAAGATTCATCATAATCTTGAAATTTATTTTTTCATGATCACAATAATTTATCTTGCTATGAGAGAGTAAAAAGAATTCAAAACAAGACATTACGAGCGATTAAAGAGATTTACAACAAATCGTTATTTTAATTACTAGTAAGTTACATTCAACACCAGAGTTATTAACAACATAAGCTAAGGTATAGATTGGGTGATTACAAAAAAATTGGACCGTATTAGCGTGGAGAGAGGATGAGAAAACCACTGTGAATATCACGTGAAGAAAATCACTACCTGTGGCATCCTATTTAGATTCAAATTTCAGGTTCTCCGTCAGCAGCCACAAAGTTCAATTTGAGTCTAACGCCTTATACCACTCGGCCAGCGATGCAGATGCCAACATACACGTGAGCTTTGGGGTCGACATTGACCATTAGCAACTTAAACCATCTAGTCTACGTATACAGGAAAGGAGGGTGAATATTTAGTAAATAAAACCGCATAGGGTGGTTGTGAGATGAAATGGAGGACCTACAGTTTAACGTGGAATCAGAACCACGGCGGAGATCTGGCATTCAATACATTCACAAGTTGTGATTAATACACGTCTTGTTAGAGGTGAAGGAAGGGTTTGGCAATCAGATAAATCTGTGCTCAAACACAAATAAAAATTAAAGTATTTCAGATATGATAATTGCTCCACCCATTTTGTTGGTTAAAAGATCAACTGATATTGACAGAGGGATAGAGATATTGGGATTTAAATTCCAGCCAGATGTAGGCCCAATGATAGTATTTTACTCTAAATTGTTTCTCGCCATGTAAATATGGCTACATTTCCTCTAGAATGTATCTTCATATCCGTAGAAGTTAGCGTAAAATGTGTACAGCCGGCAAAAAATCAGTAAGACACGTGCAAAAGAAAAATCCTCCAATAAAAGATTAAATAGTACACAAAGAAGTGACCCACTTTCAGCATGGCATCATGTGATCAAGTAAAATATATCATATTACTTTGAAGATCATTAAATAGCTTGTTACCAAACAATTCATATAACTGCGGTAATAGTAAATATACGAATATTTATGTGATTAATCTGAAAGCTAAGACTTATAAAAGTTTCTTTTTAGAACTGTATTGCGATAAAATGTATACCTAATGCTTGGTTATAATCATAAAAATGTTGAAAGAAAATTCGTAGGTTACTTTTAGTTTTGATAATGTTGTGAATGTCTATGTTTTGCTAATTCGTGTGAACTGTTTAGCTAAGATTGTAACACCATATTACTGTCGGAACTATCTCAGCATGGGGCAGTGCAGCATTGCACGCGGTGTATGGTATCAAACTCGTTTTGAAATATGTTGGCGAGAAACGGAGAATTAAGACTCCAATTTTTTTTTTGTAGGTTGGGTGCAGTTAGAGTTTTTTTCTTCTTCTTGCGTATGGCATTGCTGACCGGGAGGGATATGACAATCGGTTCGGACGCCAGTATGAGAATTGAAAATCCTCCACTCTGTGGCGTTGAACGTTGCAAAGGGTACATACAGTAGCCCCATGGCTTCTTTGGTGCTGACTCACAGCTTTAAAAAGTTATCAGACTAAATTACGTATCCCTACGCCGATCCAGATGATCTGCAAAAACATGTGTTTAGCATCTGGCACTTATGACAGTAAAAATATAAGTATATACCTAAATTTTGACTGTCAGAAGTCAGCTGTGAGCTGTCAGTCAGCACCAAAGAAGTCATGGGGCTACTGTAAGTTATATGGTAATTGTCTACACACATACCTGCGATGAATATGGAACGTGTGGGTCAGTGCGAATCTTGGGGCCAGTTTCATAGTCAAATTTACTACGCCTCAAGTGCGGCGCTACACTAAGTACATGACGACACCTACCTAAACTCGAATGGAATGGGCCGTTCTCGCATAGGAAACTGGCCCATTCCATTCTGGTTTAGGTAGGTGTCGTCATATACTTAGTATAGCGCCGCACTTGAGGCGTACTAAATTTGACTATGAAACTGGCCCTTGAACCTAATTTGAGGTTAATATACCAACCCCTGGCGACCATTGGGACATTTCTCCTTTAGAGAAAATACCGAAGGTACCAGCCTGGACTCGAACCCGTGATCCCTAGGTTCGTAGTCGGGTGCACTGACCACTACACCATGGGGCCGGATGCTCTACTGGTGACTTATCGCTGTGAATTTCCCATGTTCTCTACAAGATAGTTTGGGTTTCCTCTCAATTACCCTCCCAATGTCTATCTTATATAATAAGTTGTTAATGTTCTTGTGTGAAACATACTACTACTGTTACTACTACTATTACTACTACTACTACTACTACTACTACTACTACTAATAATAATAATAATGGATGATAAATTGCCAGAAGACTGGGCCTTGTGTCTATTCTAGAATTAAATTAGTTTGTAAGTCGTGTCCTGATATTAGTAGTAGGTTCAGAAGGTGTATAGCCACTAGTTCAATAATAGCCAGCACAATGACTCTCGATAATGCTTATTAAAAACTGTTAAAGTGTAATGACCCAAAACTTTGGTCCCGTGGCCTAAGGCGTCAAGCCTGCAATAGACTTAACTGTGGGTGACTGGGCGGTCAAGGGTTCAAATCTGGGACTGATGCGATTCGGGGAATTTACAGTTTTTCAAACGAGATTTATCACTGCGGTTATGCAATCCTACCACCAATACATTGCGGGTGTATTCACTCTATTATACCTTCATCTCTAAATATTAGAGGTAACTGACAATCATGGTATTCATGTAATAGTAGACAAAATTATACCACTCGTTGACTGTCGTGGTAGACCTGAATAATAACCACTTCAATGGTCATAAGGGTTAAGGCCCTACTCTCACAGTAGACTAGACTGCCGATGACGGAGAGATCGGGGTTAGATCCCGGTCGGGTGTAATGAAGGTGGTTTTCCTGAACAATTTTACATTCTCCCTCCCCGTAAATAAGGGTATACTCCCTCTAAATTCAACCTTCCTAATCCTTAACACATTAGTGTAATTAATATATACATGCGTATAACTCTAACGGGTAGTAAGATGCGGTGCTAAAATAAAAGGGGGAAGATTACCTGCATCTAGTTTGGTCTTCAGGTGACAGGGAGTTCAGGGTTTGAATCTCGAGCTGGTGTACTAAGAGAGTGTTTTCCTTCATGATTTCTTACTCTCTCTTCACCAAAATGTGGGTATATTTATTCTGAACTATGCCTTTATTATTCCTACTCCAGTATCATGAATAAAATGTGTATACCGTAGACGGGCATTAAAATGCCATGGAAAATAATAGTCGGATCATTGCGTTTTATCTCTTAGCCACTATTATAAAAAAAAAACTTTCAGAATGAATACTATAGAGCTATACCTTGATTTTTTCACGACTCGATGTTTGTAAAACCTTTTGTCAGCAACGATAACATTTTACTATATTATTAGTGTTATTTTGTAAGGTATTAATACTTTGTTAAATATTAAATTTCAGATCACATTAATTGAAGTATAAACACGTGATTTAAAGTAAAATATGACCAAACGTAGGAAAATTGGGCTATAGCATGTTGTTGATTAAAAAAAACAATGGTGTGCTACTTTATTTAACGCATACAATTACACATTTAAAATGTCAGTCGAGTTAAGTGTAAAACTGTAATTCTAGCAAGACAAAGAAAGAGAAGATAAATCATAAACAAGAAGATATTTTAAAACCCCACTACTTTGTAATAGTACTCAGCTTTCTGTCACGTGGCAAGGTTTACAAACTGTAGAATAGTCAACGCGCACACAAAAGGTATTGTCAGCTAGATAATGTTGATTTAATTAATTTGACATTTTGACTACAGTGGTTTTGAAACACACACAATTAGCAGTTTATTTTGTTCGTTTCCCAACCCAAAATGATGTTCTACAGAAAGTAGATATTGAAATTGTTTAATTCAACTTAGAACATATCCATGAACATTTTAACAAACACACGCTATTTTTTATCTGTTTTTATTGTTACTATCACTATTATAATAAACATAGTAATAATCCTACTGTTAATAATATGAAAATAATAACGAATACTAGTTTTAATTAGAGAAGTATTTTCGAAAATTGTTACAGAAACGATTTATTAAGTTTACTTTTGGTCTGTAAACTTGCAGTTTAACCCGTTCTTCGCACGGCTAAGCAGCACGAAAACTATATCAAATTAGAACGTTCAACATCAGGCTGTCCACTTTTTGATGTTTTAAAATCCTGCGTTAACTATGGTAGTCACAATCCAATCATGGTAATTATTAATTAAGATTAAAAAAATATTTGAGGCAAAATATTACCTTGTCCACAAGCTGAGTGCACAAACAGACACAATCCATTAACAACGCAATCTTCACCTAAGCAAAATCATTCAATAATATAAACTGCTAAAACATTGTTACAAAAATATGTTGGGAAAAAAGAGCATCACAGTTCATTAAAGAGAATAATTAAATAATATACTCTATCACGGAAACATAGAATAATTAGAAACATGATTTTCCAAAAAACATCACGGTTCACCGAGCTATGTTGCCCCAATTTGTTTATTTTAATTGTTATGTTAGGATATAACAGAGCCAAAAATCGAAGGATAAATTATCACAACGCTTATGGATCCCCTTTGATATACTCTTTAATTTTTAGATTTTTTCCGTCTGCCTATACAAAATTACTATTTTCCATCATATCGAGAATCTGTTTTTTTATATTAGCTATTTTAACTTTCATTTTAGCAGTTTTTTAAAATGTAATTTATATTGAGTTCTCACCGTAATTACATATATTTTGGTCAACCTTGAAGTAGCCATCTTCTTTAAATATTATTGATGGCAGAAAGTTGAATTATTATTCCCAGGAGATGGCTACCTCAAAGTAAACCGAAACGTCTGAAACTGAAAGCTGATACACATGGTACAAAGTCTAAAACACTATTCAACTGGTTACTTGACTTGAAATCCAGTGTATTTATTTCATTGCAGGTAATTTTTAGCATTTTTAAAACACTTTTAAAGTTAATCAAATCAGTCCCGTACTAAGCTGCTTTTAAATATTATGTGTTATTACGAAAAATGTTTACTTTATTATATAAAGAAAGTATTGTAATCGTGGGAAAAAAATTGCCCTGAGATTATGATGTGTTTTGACTTTTACGCAGCCCCGAAATCAAAATGTGGGTCTTAGATTCCTGTCTGCGTTTGAGGCTACAATCAAAACGATTTTATGGATGTAGTTCAAATTTATATTTAGATGTTATCATCATAACTCAAGGCAAAATCATTATTTTGATGCTAGATTTAAAATTAAGAGTAGTTTACCAAAAATTGATTTTTTAACATTCAAATTGTTTTGAAAATGGCTCTAGAGATTTTGTTTGAAATTGATATCTGATTAATGTTTTACATGTTTCTTTTTGGAGAGAAAATGATTTAAGGATAATTTACTAATTACTAAATGTTGTAGACTTGAAATTTTCTAAAATGGCTTTAACGATTTTATTTAGATGTTTATATGGGGATGTTTTAATATAATAAATAAGAACACATAAAATGTGTTCAGTTTCATAAAAAAAATATCATTTAAGATTAGTCTTCACATTTTTTTAAATTTAAATTTTAATATTTGGCTATGGTATTTTTTAATTTGAAATTTAAAAAATGGCTATGACAATTTTGTTCAAATTTATTTCATAAATAGTATTTCATATCTTTATCGTAAATATGTATGTTTTTCTGAGAAAAACTTACTAAGGGTTAATTTAGCCTACTTGTAACTGATGTATCTAAATATTGTCACAACTCTCTTTTTATATATATATATATATATATATATATATATATATATATATATATATGTATATGATTGTGTCGTCCAAGTATTTTAATAATTTATCAACTGCCAAAAAAAGGCTAAAGTTATTGTGAATCAACTATACTCGTACCTAATAGTAATTTAGTTTAATTTGTTGAAGAAATCATGAACCAAAAAGAAGTTAATCAAACTATTTTTTAATAAATTTGAAATTGAAATAAATATAAAGTTATCACTACTAATATGTATATTAATATATGTTTTTTTTATCTTATTAATTTTATTATAATATTAGGATGCTTTTGCCGCTAGATTTTGGAGGAGGTAGAATAAAATGCTCTGGTAGAAGAAGCATCAACCATTTCGGGACTTTTTTTTTTTACGCAGAAATAGCTAACGCTTTAAATTTAAGTAGAAGCCAAAGTAAACGTTTCATGATAACAATTCGATTAACTAGGGTTTAGAACATGAGTTGTTCAGAAAGCCATAACTTAATTTTGTAATTACCTTATTCATATTAAACTTTAAAAGGAATCTAATTTCACTTCTAACGTTTGAAATGTTACGATGGCAATGCTCGTGGCGCGAACAATAAAAAGATATAAAAATAAAATTTACACAAGGAGGGCCGGTTTGTGATGGCAGAGAATAAAAGACCTAACGTTTCTGGTTGTAATCTAGGTTATATATAGAACAGATTGTCATTAAATAGTTCAGTTATTCATTGTTCATCTGATATTAACGGCTGACGTGATTGTCTGTGCTAGTTAATGAAGTGAAATGAGTGTGATAAACCATTGTTTGATATTTTTTAAATGGAGGATTGTCCGTTGCAGTGGCAAGATGTGTCCAGCATGTGTAATATAAAAATAAAACTTTAAATGATTCTCATAACGGTTGCAGTACAAGATGTACCCAATACAGCTTAGAATATTTTTTTTTAATCTACGGTCACAAAGTTTTTAGTTTGTCATGTTTTTATTAATGAATTATTATTATTATTATAAGACATTTTAACAGCCATTCGTAAATTATACTACATACACTTTAATAATTCTGTTTTTTATGTGTAATTATTGAGTTAAAGTACCACAATAAATGTGTATGAACGTTCATAATGATAAAGTTAAAATTTTAAAAATAATACATTTTAAATAAATAATATCACCGATAATGTCACGCGTTCTAAAAAGATAGAAATTCATTTGAACGGCTCTTTGCTATTTTTGAGATCATGTGACCTATGCACTATCACTTTGTATTTTATCCTGTAGAAAAGTGAAAATTAATCAACGTCATTTATTATTTAGCACCGCGCCTTACTACCCGTTCGGGTTATACACTTTAAGTACTAATTACGCTAATGGATTAGGAATTGGGAAGGTTGAATTAGAGGAAGTGAACCCGCATTTGCGTGGAGGGAGAGTGGAAAACCATTTAGGAAAAACCACCCCCAGTTCACCCGACTGAGATTCGAACCTCGATCTCCCCGTCCTCAGCAGTCGAGCTCAACACGACTAGCGCGTTAACCAACTACGTCACCGAAGCGGGTCAGTCATTTAAACTATTTTTTAATAAATTGAGTTGTTTCTTTGATTTAAGGTTTTATTTTTTCTTACGCTTCTTACTATCAGTCCTAGCCTAAAGGCATTTTAATAGAGCAACTGGGTTAAAGATGAGCAAGGTATAGTTTTGTCAAAATGTGCACACATTTGCATGGAGGAAGAGTGAAACAATTCAGAAAAATTTTAACTTAGTACACCCTTAAGCGATGCGAACCCTTATATACATATGATCGTCAGCCAAGACTAGATGAGTCTGACATTTAGTGCACCTGTCCACCGAAGCGTGTGAATTATGTGTAATTTGTATTTGTATGCGTTGATATTTATACTTTACGGAGACAGGGTACACATATTATATATAAAGTCAAATTTAGATAGGAAGGAATATTTTTGATGGATTAAATGTTATTAAAACAATTTTTAAGTATTTATCCGTCAACATATGATCTTCAGCTGTCACCTTTTATAGATAATATAAATATATTTATGTAATATTAATAATAAAAGTATACAATGTCAACCGCAAAAAAGGATGCATTTTCTAAAAGGCCTTTCTTACCAGAATAATACTACTATACGTACATTACAAACATAATATTCATATATACGTTCTAAAGCGTTAGTCTTGGATTATATTAGATAAACGGCTACGGGGAGGTCGAGGTTTGAATCTCGGCCGGATGTAATTGGTGGAGGGGAGTGGGGTTTCAACATGTGATTTATAATTTTGGTTTTACCCACGGTAATGCAGGTGTCTTTCTTATAAAGTTTCCCCATCAATCCCGATTATTGATAATAAGTCGTTAATTACCTTGATTTTGAACGAATTAAAAAAAAATATCCAGCACCTGCACTAAAACTAGTGCGAGATTATAGCCCCGCTGATTGACGCTTCATGTCTGTAATAATGAGGGATTGGGTGCAAGAGCCACACAACTCCATTCTTGAGTTTGTGTCTTGCAGTAGGGGACCAAATTATACATCACCTTGTGCACGAGCCAAACATATTTGTTATACAAATAGCGGGATCTAAATTAGAATTCACTTGTATTAATTTTAATAATGCAGGATATTTTTTGGTGACATTATCTAAGGAAACATAATTAGGAAGGAGAATGCTAAGGAAACAAAAACATACGCTTTAAAGAGTATGGAAAAACTCTTTTAAATATTTATTTTGCATTGGCACGAATAACTACAAAGCTATTAAAGGAATTATTTGGGGGTAGGGATAGGGTGAAAAGTTAGGATATGCATCCACATGAACGTAGAAAGAGGACAGGAAAACTACCCCCGGTGCACACTGCTGAGAATTTAACTTTGGCTTCCCCATCAACTTCAATTCCTTCTATTGAGAGCCTGACACCTTAAGAGCACGTGGCCACCAATTCAGATGGGAATATAACAAAATAAAATTTAAAAACCTTCTAGTACGGCCCAAAAGAGAATAAAAACTCCTTCTAGTATGGCCTGTTGTGATTAAACCCCAGTCTACGAGGTCAGAGTAAGAAGTGAGAACCGGCCCTATAACATTTCACACTTCACTTCGACTGATCCGCCTGGTTCTTGCACCCAAACTCCTTAATTACATCCCACCCACGCCTTGATTGGACGCCTTCACCGCCTACGCGCGTCGCTCCAGTTAAACCAAGACGCCTCTCACGGACAAAACAAACCCGCCCTCGCATAGCCACGAACCCTCCGGCGGGTAAAAGCATCAATTGTGCTGCTGTTACGGTAAGACTTGAAACCAGGGATTAGGAAAAGGTATTTACACTTTATTAATATCGATAACTTCCTATAGGTACATATACTTTTTTCCTTGATACTTTTGTTTCAATAATGTTGTGCATAAGTCAGCATTGGATTGGCGTCTAAAAAAACAATCATTTGGCTATAGTACTACTAATAATAATACTTAGCAGCACGTATTACTACCCGTCAGGGTTATACACTTATGTACTATTTACGTTAATGGGTTAGAAATAGGAAAGGTTGAATATAGATGAAGTGAACCCGCATTTGCGTGGAGGGAGAGTGGAAACGCATTTGGTAAAAACCGCTCCCAGTTCACCCGAGTGAAATTCGAATCTTTATCTCCCCGTCCTCGGCAGTAAAGTTAAACACGAATCTAGCGTGTTAGGTAACTACACCACCGAGGCAGGTATTTGGCTATAATTTATGTAATTGTCTTAGTAATGTAATATTGTTAAGCCCATACGTTGATATTCTGACTAATAATTCTTATTCCTTTACTCTGAAATGAGTTAGTATAATTATTATTTTTAGTAATTTAATATATGGTGTAGGAAGAATTATATCATAAAATAATATATTATTACTAGAATTATAAATAAATAAATAAAAATAAACAAATAAATAGAGGGAAAACAAAATCAATTTTTTTTTCATTTAAACGCTAAAAAATCTTTGTATTCGGATACAATTTATTGATTAATTATTCGATACTAACTGATACCTACTGCTACCAATTTTTTTCTTTCGATCAAGTACGGATATTTTTATTTTGATACGGGAATGGTAATGATACATTTTACCGATAATTCAAGTAAGTAAAGTATCGATACTTTTATTTTGATACATCCAACCTTACTGATGATACTCTACGAGACGAGGAGGCGCAGAAGGTGGTATTATAGTGAGGGTAGCGATTGGAAAAAAGACCTGCTCTCGTTTTTGCTACAACCAAAGCTTATTTCTTTCTCATCCTACACCTGCCCCGTGCAGTTACCTAGTAAATAATAATAAATTAAACTTGAAATAAATGCTTTTGGAACTAGCTATAGAGACTAGGGAGCTCACTCGTGACTCGGCAATATTTCACACCTCGACTTAGAACATGGGTGAGAGCATCGAGGCGTTCACACGATGCCCGACTGACTATTTTTGAAAGACTTTGGTTTGAACCCGGGTGACTCGCATAAGTAGTCGAATGGTCCAATCACACTATAGACTGGATTGCTGGTAACAGGAGAATAGAGGTTTGAATCTCAGTAGGGTGTTTTGAAGAGGATTTTTACTAGAGGTTTCACTCTCTCCCTTCTTGTAAATTCGTGTACAGTTCATCTTAGTTACACATTTCTCATTCCTTCCCCAAGTGTAAACATGAGGATAGCTTGGACGGGTAGCAAGACGTAGAAGACAAAATAATATTATTGTCTACCCTTGTCAGAATCAAACAGACCCTACTTGACCGGACAGAGGCACTAGTTGAAACACTAAGTAAAGTATCTATAATTTGAATTCTTATATATGTGCTTTATTTGTAAGTTTAACTAAAAGGCTTTTTTTTTTAGCACTGCGTATTACTAACCGTTCTGGTTATTTGCTTGTGTACTATTATTACACTGATGGTTTAGGGGATAAGAAAGTTATATTTATATGAAATGTACCCGCATTTGCTTGGAAGAATCGTGGAAAACCATTATGGAAAAACCATCCCCAGTACACCCGACCGAGATTCGAACCTCAATATCCCCATCATCGGCAGTCTAGTCTACTCTAAGAGTAGTGCGTTAGACCACGCGATCACCGAAACGGGTTAAAAGGCTTTTAAATGACGTGGGGGAAAACGGATTATTGATGTGGAAGGTTGTTAAGAGGAAGTGTACCCGCATTAGTGTTGGGAGAGGAGAGGAACACAACAGTGATGAATCACATACGTAAAACAAACCACAGTGCACCTGGCCGAGATTCAAAAACCCTCGTCACAGACAAGTAAGTTTATTACGAGCCAGGCACCTTAGACCATATGCCCACCGGTGCGCGTGGGTGTATAACTATCTGTGAATAAATCAAGCAGTTATTTACAGGAGAAGCGAAGAGGGCTGTCAAGGAAATTTCTGATATGTCTTATTTCGATACGATATACTTAGGATTTTACCAAACTTAGTATGTTATGTTGTGGTACACAAAACGTATGATTTATTTGCATGTTGCCCTCACTAGAGTTCACACAGTTTAAGGAGTACATATTCTTAAAAATCAACTACTGGAACTTCAATGTGTGTATCATAGGGACGACTTCAATTATTGTAGACAAGATCGTTAATGTGTTCTGCCTTCAAAAATTGATATGTCCATCCTACCTCTGAAAATTAAAGGCTATATTTCTCGAAAGTTTGAAAAATTAGTCTTTTTCAAGTGGAGGCACCAGTATATCTGGGCACACGAGCTAAGGCATCAACCTCCTTAGATCTAGTTTGCCGATGACGCGGAGGTGGATGTTCAAATCCCAGCTTGGTGTATTGAGGGTGGTTTTTCTCTGAATGATGTTCCCAATCTCTCCACGCAAATGCGGGGGCATTTACCATAAAATTATAATTTCCCTATATATTTTCCCATTGTTATTAAATATGCTAATAGCCAC
Source organism: Timema douglasi (assembly GCA_901482245.1). Lineage (NCBI taxonomy): Eukaryota > Metazoa > Arthropoda > Insecta > Phasmatodea > Timematidae > Timema > Timema douglasi. Next base: position 64,291 of record CABEEJ010000318.1, on the reverse strand, counting down.
GACGAGTAGTAAGATGTGGTGACTTTTTTAAAAAAGTATGGGACGGGAACAGGTGAATCACGAGATATTGACCCGCCTCGGTAGCGTAGTTGGCTAACGCGCTAGTCATGTTGAGCTCAACTGCCGAGGATGGGGAGATCGAGCTTAGAATATCGGTCGGGTGAACTGGGGCTGGTTTTTCCTAAATGGTTTTCCATGCTCTCCACGCAAATGCGGGTTCACTTCCTCTAAATTCAACCTTCCCAATTCCTAATCCATTAGCGTAATTAGTACTTAAGCGTATAACCCGAACGGGTAGTAAGACGCGGTGCTAACTAAAAAACAAACAAAAAACGAGAGATTCGGAGGTAACTAACTAAAAGTAAGGTCCCAGACGCTAGTATACCCACTTATGTGAGAGCTCTGTAAAAGTGACAAGGATAGTGATCGTAATGAAAACTAGATGCAGTGAGAAAATTTAAAAAAATATCCTAGTATTTCTATCGAATCGAAGAATGAAAACAAATTTCGTAATGACAGTAGCAATATCGATCCATTTAGAAAATGGTGTCTCATTGCTAAGTACACCGTAGTTAACAGGCAAAAATATCAATAAGAAAAAAATAATAATAGCAAGACTCATTTAACCAGCTAAAGTATTTGTATTGTAATTTCTAGTAAATGTTGATTTCCGCAACAAAAAAATATCAATATTTCGATGAATTAGAAATAACCTCTGAAATTTATTAAATAGAGATATTATATAACCATCAAAATATAGATTTAAATCAATCATTTGTAGAGTTTATTCTTGATAATTAAGAAAAAAGTTAAAACGGTTCTAATATCCGCATTGATGAGCACGCGGACTAAGCGCTAACATATTATTTAGCCTGGTTTTGCTATTGACGTATAAGTCAGAATTCGAATCCCCAACGGGCTTACTGAAGCTGGTTTTTTACCAATTTTTTTCCTACAATCCCTTCACGGAAACTCTGGTACATTTCCTCTGAACAATATCTTACTCTTTCTTACACCATTACTCTAATTAAAATGCGGATATCCCTAAGTGGTAGTAAGACGCGGCAAAAAATAAAAACCGTTATAATAATTTTATAATCACTATTGATACAATTTCTATTAAAGTATCTTCATGTAAGCTATATAAAAGCCTCCCTATAAATGAAACGAAAATGTATTTCATATATGAACACCATAATGTATGTTACAGTATTATCATGTTTAATTAATAGATAGGACGGGGAGATCGAGGTTCGAATTTCGGTCGGGTGAACTGGGGGGGGTCAATTCCTAATCCATTAGCGTAATTAGTACTTAAAGCGTATAACCCGAATGGGTAGTAAGACGCGGTGCTAAAATAATAATAATAAAAAATAGATTACACTTTTTTAGAAACAGTTTTAGTAAAACATACTACCCATGCTTTGTTGCTTTTTTGTATGTGTGTGATATGAAAAGCCACGTCAATAATATAATACGTTTATCCCAATGTAGTACCTTTTGTATTTTTCTAAGTAATTTTAATATATTACGTATTCATAAAAATACTGAGAGTGTTTTTGGTGTGAGTTTATGACACTAATATCAACTTTATCAAGTCGTGTCAACGTCTTAAAATATGAGGGATGTCTGCCATGAACACAGGACGAGCCTGGATAGCTCAGTGGAGGAACATAAGCGTGTTAAATCATGGGTCTCGGGTTTAATTACTGTGCCTAGTTGTCTTTATCTACATTTATTTGAATGAATATAATGTGAAATATAATTTAGTTTATATGTTATGTGCTGTAATAGTACTGAACTTTATAAATAAAAGTATAGTAAAAGTATACTTAGGTAATGATTTATTGAGTATACCTTAGATGGCCCAGAAAGAAAGGAATATCCACGTTAATTAACTAAGTGCATATCAGGTTAAGTTAATATACACCGTTAAGATAAATTTCAAAAGCTAGTTAAAGCTATACTGAGTAGAATATAAAGATATATAAAAATGTTTTGAATATGACCTCGTGTGATTATTAAAACCATACAGGTGTATTTTTGTATGAGATGACACGTCAGAGCTAAGCACATATGTACACGTGTACACACACATACACACACTCACGCACTTGAACAAACAGGCGTGCCACCTTTCAATAGTTTACTCCCATCGTATTTTTCATAACGGTTAATATTATGAGTCTGAGAGGAACAGTCATTTATAATTTTTGGTGGAATAGCAGGAGAAAGGTAGGTATTAATAGAACAGTAATAAAATATAATAGATATACTTTTATATATCCATACATCAAGTCATGTGATCTGTAACCATCACTTATGACCAATCGTATCAATGCCAACCAACCAAATAATAATAATAATAATAATAATATAGTTACATCAATTTTGAAAGAAAACCCTAATTTAAATATTTTCAAAACCTAAATTCCCACTACAATAATTCTACTATAGGTATCTTACAGTTAAAAAATATAAAAAACTGCTTTCATATATTCATACGTAAGATTAAAGCTCTTTCTTACTAATATCTTACTTAAGTTTGACTGGTTCAGTTGGAAGAAAAGTTCACCATGAACTATTAGTCCATGAGCTACACTTCTCTATTAGAAATGGTACAGCCCTAAATTCATTTAATGGTAGTTCTTGTAAAGTGGCTACCAATGACTTAAACTACCTTATTTAAAATTACGTGACTGAGTAGAGTTTTGACGGTAGATTACGTTGTGAGGGTTGCCATTCAAGTCACACAGTAATGAAATGCCTTTAATTTACGATTTTGGAACCTGCGCGTTCCCTCCCTTCACTATAACGATTCAGCAATCAATTACTCTGCCATGCTTCTTGTTTACCTCCTGTTATTTGCCCTATTCTGTTTCTACAAACATACAAATTGTTTATGATATTGTTCCACCGTTTGGCTCTGCAAAGCATTGATCTAAATGTAAAAACACACTTTCCTTGTTTTCTTCTAATTTTAAATACACATAGGAGTCCACGAAAATACTTTTTTTTTACTTCCATGTTTCCAGGAGGACTTCCACCCCCTATCTTAATTATCTTAATTTAATACAAATTTTATCCTGTCCACAAATGTGAACAAGCGGAACAAAGGCGTCAGTCTACAAATTAAACGCTATGTTTCTACTGGAGAAGTATTCGATTTCTTTTGAGCAATAAAAGTTCGTATACAAACTTTAAAAATACTGCCCTTTACTCGTGTTCCTTATAACCCCACCTTAAGAATATGCACAGCATTCGTCGACAAAGAAGATTCCCCAACTACGATATGTAAACAAAAATCACCCTCAATGAATCCGGACAGCGATGAAACCCGTCAGCCTGGTACGTGGATAAGATCGCAAGAACGCTTTGACTCTAAAGAGGCCGTATGCAAGAATGATAATGAGTAAAAATGGAGGATGATTGAAAAATGAAGTGGCACTGATTCGCAGTCTAACAGGGCACGTTTGTGCAGACGACCTTAAGTTCCATACAACTACTGTATCTATGAAAGATCTTATTTCTTGCGAATATTGGTGATGTCGAAGTTTATGAGTCCCAAACATGACACAAGTGAGATTTTTATTTATCTGGAGTTCACTTTAATTTCGGATACACCCTCTTCGGTGGCCGCGTGGTCTAACGCGCTACTCTCGTAGTAGACTAGACTGCCGTTGACGGGGAAATTGATGCTTGAATCTTGATCGGGTGTACTGAGGGTGGTGTTTCCAAAATGGTTTTCCAATATCGCTCCATGATAGTGTGGGTACACTTCCTATAAAATAAATATAGCCTTTCTAATCCTTAAAACCATTAGCGCAATTAGAATAAAAGCATGTAATCCAAACGGTTACTAAGACGCGGTGCTAAAAAAAAAAAAATTGAACACAAGTACTAATATCCTTTTGGAATGTTTTGATACCCTGTAAAACCAGCATTGTGTGTATCATATAAAGGTCTCAGTCATACCGGTGGTAACGGGGTCCAGGAAGTAAGCCTCACGATTAACTGGATCGTGGGTGACTTGGAGGTCGGTATTCGAATCTCATCCGGGTTCACTGAGAGGATGGACTTACCACATACGTTCTATCAATTTTCTTTGGTTTTACCATCCCCTCTTTTCACCGTTATATGGTTGCACTTCCTCTACATTACACTCCTCTTTAACTCCTATATTAAGATGTTGCTAGCAATGATGTTAAAGGTAATTATTTAAAAATAAATAAATCCACTCGGCCTCTCGAGTGAGTGACAATCCCCCTCGTTCGCAGCTACAGTCTAATTTAAATATAAAGGCACTTTTTCGACAGCTGTAAAAGTTTTAGTAACTTTTATAACTGTATGTTCATACCTCAAGTCAATTGATGTGCAGCTGTCGATCTTCATGAATAATATCAATAGCCGTTAAATAATAATAATAATAATAATAATACCCACTTCGGTGGACACATGGTATAAGGCGCTACTCTTGCAGTGGACTAGACCATCGATGACGGGGAGATCGAGGTTCAAATTTCGTTTGGGTTTACTGATGGTGGTTTTTACCAAATTGTTTTCAACTCTCCCTCCACGCAAATGGGAGTATACTGCCTCTAAATAAAACCTTCCTCATCCCTAAAGCCATTAGCATAATTTGTATACTAGCGTATAGCCTGAACGGGTAGTAAGACACGGTGCAAAAAAACTAATAATTAAGTAAAATGGCACTAATTTTTTTTATCACCGCGTCTTACTACCTGTCGGATTATACGAATTTATGATAGTTACTACAATGAGGTAGGCTGAGGAAAGAAGCATTTTATAGGTAATATACCAGCATGTGCTTGGAAGGAGAGTTAGAAAGCAATTAAGAAAATCCACCCTCAATAGAACCGATTGGGATTCTAGCCCCGATCACACCTCATCAGCAAACAAGTCCAACGCGAGAGAGACACCTTAGACCATTCGGCCACTGAAGCAGGTGGTATGAATGTTGAGCGCAAATAAAATAGGTTTGTATTTTCTAAACGTTTCTTCTTAGCAGAATCCTACTATACGTTCTACCAGTTATAACATAGCTTATTACAAAAAAACTGTAACAGTACAGGAAAAGTTACCCTTTGAAATTCTGTCAAATGGAGGGGGAGAGGGGTAAAGTGGAGCCTGATTGTCTACTTTGTATACGTATTTAACTAGCTATGCTCCTAAAGGTTAACGACTTTTTACGAGGTAGACAAAAACTAAACTTGAATAAGATACATTTCTGGTTTTGTGAGGTTCATTTCACGATAACAATGAACTCATTATCAAAACGTTAGTGTTTTATTTTTTTCAACTTATACCTTTCTTAGTTTAATTGTTTTAAGGGTCATTACTCAGTGTCGACTGGTCTCTGGCGATTTGGCCGTCTGGAGGCCAAACTGGGTGACTCGCCAGTATCACAGCGGCCCGTCAACCATAATGGACGTAGAGGAGATCGTCATAGAAATTAAGTCCCGAAAAAAAAATAAAAAAAGGGGGAGATAAGGTGTGAATCCTTTATTGCAAGCACGGCGTAGTAAAGAATGTTTACTTTGTATTTCAAAGACGCAAGAAAAAATTAAAGACAAATTTGTTAGCTTAGTTAGAATGTCTGTGAAATCTTTTGATGACTTCCTGAATGCATTTAAGATCAGCAATAAATGGATTTTCAAGATTCGATTATAAAAATAAATCCCTCCGTTTCGAAACTCATTTCATCACACATCACACATGAGAGATGAGTGACACATCTGGTAGCCACAAAAATGTATTACAGAGTGAACGAGCAAATTTGAATGAAGGTACCTCATTGGTCTTTGCGACCAATTGGTCTACCGCTTCCCCTTGAACGTTGCTTTTTTTTGTGTCTGCCGAAGACTGGTCGCCAACGACAATGCGTAATGGCCTTAAGTCAAAGTTTAAAGACAATTGAGTTTTTTTTTGTAGAGGTATTTAAGGTACACTTTCTGAACCAAGTGATAAAACAGCACAGGACTTACAAGCTAACTTAATTTTAGAACAGAAACAACATCCAATCCTTCTGATGGTGCACTAAGGATGATTTTTTTCAAAATTGTTTTCCAATTTTCCTTCACTTAAATGCGGATCTACTTCCACTTAATTCAACCTTCCTCATCTCTAAGTTATTAGCGTGATTAGTACATATGCGTATAACCTGAACAGGTAGTCAGACGCGGTGCAAAAAACAAATTTAAATTACGAAGATGGAGTAGGGTTGAGAAAGTCAGTATTTATAGGAAATGTACTCGTAATTGCGTATAGGGAAATTGGTGGACTGTTAAGGAAAAATCATCTTCAGTAAATACATCCCGGATTCAAACCATCATCACCACTAAATAAAACTAGACGAGCCTGACATTTAGTCCACGTGTCCCTCGCTGCAGGAATAAAGAATGTGGTTACAAAAATATCCGCTTTTAGAAGCTAGTGGTCCTTATATCACCGCTCTTTACATTTATTTCTTTATCTCATACTACACTAACGCCACATCTTGTAGTACATGTCTCATATGTGGGATAATTCCAGATTGCACCAAATGTCCTAAGCACCCATCCCGTGACACACGCTCGCCACCCCTCTAAGGCCTTCTATGGATTCAAGCCCGAGTTGAATTAGTTTTATTGAATCATATCAGCAAGAATGCACATAATAAGAATAGAGCAAACTCAAAGGAACTACGCTATAGCGTGGTGTTAGGGGGATTTGCAATAATCTTTCAATATATTGTATATGTCTATTGAGATAGAAGTGCTTGTCTTTTCTTTGGTGAGTGCAAGAATAAGCTATACCGTGATATTCTTACGAATGGACATTTGGAGAACCTTCTAGAAAATAAAAAAGAAACATTTTTGCTGTCAACATAACATTTTATTGTATTATTAGTGTTATTTTATAGGTATTGATAATATCCATTAAAATTTACAGATTCAGATTACATGACTTTACGTATGAATACAGAAAGTAGATCTATCAAGTTTTTCTGTCAGATATATCCATTCCTAAGAAACTTATTGGGGTGTAAGGACACTATCCTTGTCGGTAAAAATTTGTTGTTAGAAAGTACATAAAAATCGTTAGTAACATTTATTTTGGTATAAACTGGTTTAGGCTGAGTCACCGAAAGGTATGTCAGTATTTTCATACCGCACCTGTAAGGGCAACCAAGCGCACCTGACAACACCTGACCGGCACCACCGACAAAAAGTCTTTGAACTCTGGAGGAGATACGCCACCAATTGTTCGTGACGTCAATATAGCGGCACTTTGAATCAATGGCCGGGGAATTAATTGGCAGAACAAGCGTTGAGGATAGGGACACAACCGGCAATTAGGTTCACGGATAGCGTTCTTGACTCTGACCCAAGAGGTCGAATATAAATATATTCTTTGTATTTAAAAATGACACTTGGGGAAATAAAGGAAATGAACCCGAGACTTTTGTACGCCAACTCTCTTACCACTTAGCTATCCAGGATTCGTCCCGTTCCTAGGGTAGTTCTTCACTCATATTTTAAGGCAAAATCCATACGAGACGTGTGAAAATCGTCATCTACAAATGCGCGATAAACTAAGATCACGATCCATACAATGACAATTTTTACGAATGCTAATATCATGATGGATTAAATAGCCAAGCTATTATATGTAGTAATTGTGATTATAGCCGCATCAAAATATCATATTATTTAATCATTTGGTGCGCCAATTTAACAATTTTTAGGAATCGATCGTCATTGAGTAAAAATATGAAGCACTTGTTAAATGTACAAAAATATTGCTCAATTTCCTAATCCCAAACTGTGTGTTCCTTCAATATTTATTATAAGATGAATAAGACCAGGTTATTTTAATTTATCCAAACGTTCGTGCCTGAAGATTCATAGATCGAGTCTTATTCGGTCCACGGGCCTCAAGTTTGACAAGGAGAGACAGAGAGTAAGACAAAATAGAAAGAGACAGAAAAATATATATGTTTAATACCAAGGTTATCATAGACATACGCGAGAAAAGGTAAGTATTTTCGCAATTTTTATAGTAAATATTTTTTTGGCCAAAATAAATAAAATATTGCTCTAGAAGAAACATAGTGTTCTTTTCTTTACATTTTATTTAATAGCTATCACGATCATAGTGGCATTAGATGCCAAACTTTTTAAATTAAGAGAAAATGTTATTGAATTCCAGGACACTATTGAGAGATAGGATATTAAGGAACGGTTTATGTTACCATGTGAATAAAATTATATTATATGTTTCTACTGGAAAAATATTTGCTTTCTTTTTACCAAAAAATTGTTTTTATATTAAGACTGCAAAAACACTGAAATTTTTTCTCGTCCCCCTTCACTCTCCACCTTAAGCTAAGAGGTGGATATATTAAAAAAATAAACTTGCATCAACGTGGTGAGGGAAAAATACAAGAGTCACATTTGGGAAACCATCCCCAGTGACCCCGTCAATATTAAAAATCTCAACTTCCCATTCACCAAAAATCCCCTTTATTGCAAACATGACACTTTGTAGCGGAGTATATAATACCTAGGTTTGTATAGTTCTGCTGGTTTAGTGGGAACTATTTTTTTTCCAAACACACATTTATGAACGAGACTTGAATCCGCGTTCCTAGGTCAGTGTAACATTGCGATGGCAAGTGTGGCCGTGAGAATATCCTGAAACAATTTTCCGCTGGAGTAGGCGACAATTATCATGATGAGTTGGAAACGGAAGTACATGTACACTCCAATATTAATAGGAAGAGCCTTATCTGACAGATAAAAAGATAATATAGCTACTGTAATACATTCATACGTCAAGTTCTGTGATATGCAGCTGTCACTTTTTCTTAGATATTATCAATACTTATAAAATAACAATGATGATGGCAAAAATATATGGTGATATTTTATAAAAGGTTGATCCTATGAGCGTTGGACTGTACGAAGATGTTCCTCGGCGATGTTTCACCCGTGGGCTCATGGGTAATGTTGAATAATGAAACAACATGCGCATCCGGGAATATGAATGGCTCGACTTCATACATTTGTGAATTATGTTTTTTATAACATTAGAACATTATTAAATATATGACGAGGTATTTTTAGCGAGTCTAATTTTATATTAATCCTAACTTGCGGTTTACTGTGTGAATACAAAATATAAAACAGGCAGTAGTGTTTATTAGCCAGAGCATTAGATCGTATCTAGGTGAATGCAACAAATCAGATTAAAGAATAATCATCAAATGGAGAACAACGCCCATCCGTATGGACGGGCGGTTAGAAAGAAATACTACTAAAGTCTGTAAAAAAAATCTCATTTGATAACATGATATTCTGAAAAAATTTCTAAATTTCTAGAATGGTTTGAACTAATTCAGCATTTGACGATGAAGGTGGGTATTCTGGTTGAGGATAGCGAGGGAGTGATATTTCATTAAGTTTGTATCTAGAAAAAACACTTTAAATATCTCCAAGTAAATTAAAAATAAATATGAACGTTTTTATTTGAAAATTCCAAAACTACCACCACCTTTGATACCAATTAAACTACAGTTATTTTCGTCTTACTACCAGTTTGGAATCGCAGGAATATTAACACTATTGAGGTAAGACCGAGGAAGGTATGATTTAAAATACATATTCCCACATTTACGTGTAAAAAACATGGGAAGCCGTTTAAGATAAAATACCTCGGTATAGTCAGCTTGGATTCGAACCCCAACCTTTCCATCACTGACAAACCAGACAAGCCAAGACCACCGATGCGTGTTCAAATAATAACAAAATACCTTAGCGCTTGTTACGACATCATGAGTGAACCAAACAAAAAAACTGGTCCAGTGGTGATTTATGAGCCAAACCTTCAGAGAATCTGGCTGGACCTTCCTCAATACTGTCGTCACAACCGATCCACTTAAGGTCAAGCCGAGACTATTGGCGGCACAGCGCTTTAGAGTATCAGCCGCGAGAAAAGGTTCTTCTAAAGCAGTTAAATCGTGGAGGAAAGGAGGATTTTACAAGTGTTTTGACAAGGGAATAATATTCAAGTTTCTGACGTTTGGTTTTTATTGTCTTTTGAAGGCGGCTAATGTACCGATCAATACTTGAACTTTCTTGTAAACTTGTAAAAAAACACACAATATACGCCAAAATTGTTCAATTTATTTGAGATCCATTTGCGATATTTGAAAGGAGTCTGTATTAACAAGTTACTAATGTTTTTTTAAATAGCATTTTCATCAACCATTTTAAATTAACACTAGCATTTATACAAAGATAAATAAGACTTTAAACTTATGTGCTAATCAGTGCTGGTCAGTTTTTAATTACATTCAATCTTATGTTAAATTAAAATATACTTATTCAACTTTCAACATTGATATATTGTTTATAAAATTATTATGGTTTAACATTCAACGTGTTTAGATCTTAAAAGATTTCAATCCTAGTCAACCCTTTACGTATAATTCAATCTTTTTTGAAACTTTTTATAATTTAAAAATGTACTTAACACTGTTTTATCCATTTTGATTACATTGCAAATCATTAGCCTATCAGTTTAAAGTTTTATTTATCTTTGTATTGTAACTTCCCTTACTTAAAAATAATTATTTTATAACGTTTTCTAAAATATCCCTCATTTATATTTATATAAATAATATATAATATTTCCTTTTCATAAACAGGCCTATGCATATTTGTCTCACAAAATATTACCATGTAAATTATAAATGAATGTGAATGAATGTGAGGGAAAATTCAACATATTAATCTTTTTAATGTATATACCTTAGCCTTTTTAAAATTTAATTACCCCTTTTGGTGGGTCAATGGTCTAAATGTATAGTTATTCTGTTTAGGTGACCTGGAGATCTAGAGGTAAGGTGTCAAATTTACGTGCTGGGGGTCCGGGGTTCAATCCTTGGTCTCGGCACAGATTTATCTGATTGCCAAACCCTTCCTTCACCTCTGACAAGACGTGTATTAATCACAACTTGGAAATGTGTGGAATGCCAAGCCTCCACCGTGGTTCGGATTCCACGTTAAACTGTAGGTAATCCATTTCATCTCACAATCACCCTATCATGACACATTAGCGTACGTGCGTATAACCCGAACGGGTAGTAAGACGCGGTGATAATAATAATAATAATATTATAGTTATTCACATCGGTGGTCGCATGGCTTAACGCGTCACTCGCATGTTAGACTAGAATGCCACTTACGGGTAAAACGTATTTTGAATCCTGATCGTATGTAGGCCTATTAAGTTTTTTTCATAAATTTTTCCCCCCCTCCATCAACGCAAAAGTGAATGAATACATTTATTCGAAAATCTACATTCTTCATTTTTTTTATATCTAACACAAACGGGTAGTGGGAGGTGGTTTAAAAACAACAACTAATAAACATATTAACTTAATATTTTTGAAATTATAATTAAGAATATATTAACTGAAAATCAATATAAAATTGAAAAGAATTAAGTAGCTTTTTGTACAATAAATATTTAAAAACAGTGGCATATTGAAGTGTGTTTTAACAAAAATTATAACCAAATTAATTAATAAAGTTAATTATTATTTTTACTACTGTGCCATTTTTTTAAACTAATAAATCCGTTGTACACTTTTACAGAAACCGTTAGAAAAGAACAACTTTGTTCAGCAAAGGTATAACCATTAATTCAAAGTACCCCAAAATATAAATTTATATATTTTATTATATCTTGGAAACTGTTAGTTTGATAAAAAATATATTTCATATAAAACATTTTGTTTTTAATAATACTACAACTTTACAATAGTAAAATTTTTTGGTATCTCAAATAGTTGAAGAGATCTGATCCAAATTGGAAGTTTACGTTAATGTAACGTACTTTCAATGTCGTTTTCATGGGGAAATGGGAATTTCCATTTTATTTATAATGCTAATCAATGCCTAAATGGGAAATTTAATCAAAATCACTGGAAAGAAATTCAAGAAAATCGATTTGATCTATTCAGTGAACTACTGTCAGAAAAAAATGAATAAAGTGAAAATCCGGCTTCCTTCGGTTCTGTCCCGTGGTCACAGACAAAGTGTGCCCGTGCCTGTGATCTATACTCAGAGTATCCATGGGGATTGGGGAAGTACATTTTGGAGGCCCCTTTGAAACCAAATAATAAAACTAAATTTCTATGATTTATCATCGAAATAACATTAAAATTATATACTCGAAAAAAAGATCAAAGTTTATTTTTATTTCTTAGATATATTATATTTGAAATATCTAGATTGGAAAATTAGTAACTTTTTAAAATAAAAAATCAGCGAAACGTTATCAATTTTGGTTGAAAACATTTTGAATTTTCTAAAATATTGTATAATTAAAATTACTGTTTGTGCCCTTTGACTGCGTAAAGAGGCTCGTAAGCCTTCAGGAAGAGAAGCGCAAGTCAAGTTTAGGGTCAATAGCCCCCCATCGCCCCTCCTCTTGAGCTAGTCTTGGCTCAGCTTGTCGGGGTCACCGTCCACTGGCCAAACAGGTGGAATACATAGTCGGGCACAGCTTTTGAGTGAAGTATTGCTTAGAATTTCATAGTTACTAGGTGTATTTAACATTCCCTTTATGAACCTACTGATTACATCAGTACAAGACTGACAGACTAATATATAGCTAGAACATACACAATTGTGTCTACGTGGTCTACGGTTCACACTCTACAAGGTAACCGTTGAAGAGATAGTCGGTATTGAATACCATCCAGATGCACTATGGGCGTTTACCTGCATGTGATTTATCCCTGTGGTTTCTCTCTCAGCAATAATGTGAATGAACTACTTTTATATTATCCCAGCCCATCCGTATCAATTAGATTAAGCCATTAACATTATAGATTTGTATCAAACAAAATAATTACAAACTATGGTAGAGAAAATAAATACCCAGTCCCTGGTAGTCAAGTCATATCTGAGAACGAATAATCAAGCTAATAAAATGTATTTTAAATACATCTATGTTAATATTAATTCATGTGTATCGCAAATTGATATGTGATAGTTATCCAGAGGCTCGGTTCTGATAGCCGAGTCAAATTCAATAAGTGAAAAATGACAACCTAGACACGGGAATCAAGCCCCGGGTTCAATTTCCGTGTCCAGTTAGTCAATTTTCACTTAACTGAACCTCTCTGTTTAAGATTCGATTTCAACAAAGATACACTTTTTAACCCATATCGGTAATTAAACTGGTAGAAGCGCTACCAAGTGATCTCGGGTGTTGTTTAATACACGGCGCAAATACAAATATTTCAGTCAGATATACAATTGCAGAGCTGGAAATCAGTGATACAAATGCTTTGCAATTGACAGGCGTGTATTTTTTTTTAGCAAATGGGTTGATAACTTAATTTTACGAGTTAGGAATACAAATGATAGCTAAGAGCACATGCGCCACATTTACTTCGAGAGATGATATAAAAATTACATTGAAAATCATAATAATTACGACCATCCTTAGTGCATCAATTCAAGATTAGAACGCTGACCTCCCGTCTCAAACTCAGGTTGGCAAACTACAACACTATCCATCCCCTTTGTAGTCAGGAAAGGGAAAAATCCGAATGGGATAGAAACAAAATTATATGTTGTCCTTTCATCTTATTTAAGTGACAGGTTTATGAAATGTTATGAAATGTCGATGATACAACGTTTGTTTGGAATATCTACGTTAATCTCAGTACAAAAGTGTGTATTTAGAAAAATTAGCTAATGATAAGGACATATATGTATTCAGTTATATTTAAACTGTTGGGCTGTATTTAAGCCGGTTATTGTTAAATAAGGTTTAGCACTGTAAATAGCATAATCATATAAATAAAATATGCTAATTTATATTTGTTTTAACGATGTAACTTCAAAACAAAGAAACCTAGAAAGCTGAAACTTGGTATGCATGAGATAGATGCACCTCAAGCGTGTTTAAAGATAACAATTTACATCCATTAAAAGCCCGAGGCTAACAAGTTATCTATAAGAATTTTCAATATCAGTAAGTACTGTAGGCTATAATATACGAGTATTATTCGTTTGTATTACCTTGAACTGTATTGCCAAGGAGAGATTTAAGCCTCAAATTAATTCAAAGAGACACTTCAGGATGGATCTCAATCTTAAATCCAACGAGAGATTTAAAGAAAAACCTCAACCTCAAATTAGAAGATAAATTTCATTAAAAATCGCATCCTAAGATCCAGATATTAGGAAAGATTTGAATCGTGAATTAAAACAAACATTTCAAAATAAATCTCAACGTTAAATCCAAAGCGGCTCTGAATAAAACATTCAAACTAAAATACAAAAAGGAATTTCACCCTGGCAACGTCAAGTAGCCTAAGTCTGATTGGAAGTAATTCAAGTTAAAGATAGCTCAAATTGGATCTGATCGTCAGTCGTTTGAAACCAAGAGGTAAATAATCACCAAATAGTTATTTAATGGCCGTCATTCCGATACAGCACGTAAAAATATTTAATTTACAATAATTCAAAGGCTGGACTCGCAAAAAAAAGTAAATAAATGAAAATATAGTGAGTTTCTTATAATATATCATAGGCCATACTTTTCCTCCTCTTTGGTTTAGTTATTTAAAGTCTAGATTTTAATCAGAATTCTAAATTAATCAAACTCAGTGTGGAAAAACACGAGGACCACCACATGTTTTCTTCTGGTCCACCAATATGAAAAGGTTTTTACGGTAACTAAATAATGGAATAAACCTTAACTCTAATCTGCATTATCAAGAAACATGTGGCTCAAAAACAGCCTCAATAATATCATTAACTATCTTGGTATATTGATAATAATACTATTATATTGCACTAGTATACTGGTTATAAGTTATATGTTTATCGACATTTTCATGATTTTTAAAAATTTCACTTGCAGCCTTCTTTGCTCGCTGCAATACATGGAATAGTCCGTGAATCATCAAAGGTTTGACCAAGCTGAGATAGCTAATAAACCTAAAATTACAGGATGAGAAGGATGAATGTCAAGTTAACTTTATCATTATTCGCGTGAAGGACCACTATTGTTTAGACACTGATCAGCCTTTTCAAGAATACATTAGTTTGATCTGGCCTGTGTCAATAATCTAATCCTCGTGTATTGCATATCATCCCTAAAGCAGATGACAGTGAATCGACTTCAGTCTGTCGGATCAGAGTCAACCAAACTATCCGTACGGCCATCCTTGGAGAATAAAGGTAGTGCTCATATCACGAGTCTTAATTCAGTGTCTTTTGTTTGATCTATTTATCTGAATACTATAAAGAAGTTATCGAAAGTTAATAACAATATTTAAATGAAGTCGTGTTATCAGAGTGATGATAATAAGGATTTTCAGTAGAGCATTAAGATGAAATGGAGTTATAGTAGAACATAAAAACTCTTGATTGAATGTTTGGTTGTGTGAACAATATTACGTAAAGCCTATGATTTAAGATTATTCTAACATCTTGTCATTACTAATATATTAACGTGCACCGGGATTTGAACTATTGGCGTTGAGCCAACTATACCAGCTTCACGGTAGTTGGTAAGACACATACCCACACCAGTGGGCAAGAAGACAAGGACGTCAGTCTTGGATGGTCTGTATTTTCTGTGACGAGATGTCAAAGTTCGAACACCGACCGAGTGTATGAAAGTGTGTTTTTCTTAAATTTATTACAACTCTTCGTCCTTGCAGATGGAGTGTGAATGTAATCTGAAACTATATATTACTAATCCTTATCTCATCACTAATAGGTGTAATTATACGGACGTGTAATAAGATGTGACGCACAAAAAGAAAACCAACTTCTTAATTTTTTTTAAAGATGTTCTGAGTGTGCGGCTAATCCATTATTCAAATTAATCTGATCATGGCTTGAGAAAATATCCAAGTATAAATTGTATTAAAGCTTTTCTAAACAAATACAAGCCACGCGCTTATTTAATGCTATAATTTGCAAATGTTGTGCAGCCACACGTCAGAGCGTTACAGCATCGACATTAGGAGGAAATATCAGAGGTTTACAGTTTTTATTCAGTGTCACGATGAAAAACACACACAAAGTTATTCTTAAACGCACCCCGATGTGGTATGTAGATCAAGACAACTCACAAATCTTGTGTGAATAACCTTTAAGTGTGTGTTCATAGGTGCGTGTACAGTCCGATTTACATAGATTGTTTTTTTGAAAATACAAATTTTTTGCGGACAAATTTGATATAATTTCACCACATTAAAAGTGTTGTTCATAAATATTGATAACGTCCATCAAAAGTGACAGCTGCACATCAAATGGCTTGGCATATTAATATGCGAGAGTAGATATATTATAGTACCTAACATTTCTAACTACCAAATAATAAAACTTTTTCCTTCCTAATCAAATTTGACTGAATATTAGGAATGGGATCCTTGAATCCTTAAGGAGATTTGTTATTCGAGAAAATATAGGGTTCGAGATCTGAAAAAGAGAAATAAAAATTTTAAATGGTATTTGTTTTATTGCTCTAATTTTGCTCTTTGGTGATTCGGATCCAACATAATTCTAGAAAAATAACAACTCATCCATGCCCAAACTTATAATTAACACTTGACGTAATATGTTAATATTATAATTATCACATTATAACAAAAGAGATTAACATTAAGATGCTATTTTTATATATTTTTACTTCACCTTATGTTAATATTTTTTCCCAGATTCGAATTTAAATTCAAACTCTGGGATTCAGAGGTAAAATATATATCAAGATTTGTAAAATTGTGGATCCGACCCATCTGTGATATTATTTTACTAACGTTTTACTACCTATTTGGCTATTGGTATATCTACCCTAATGAGGTAGAAATTAGAACGGTAGAATTTAAAGGAAATGTACCCATGTTTGCGTGGAGGGTGGGAGTGGGAAACCTTCTAGGAAAAGAACCACATCATTACACCCAGCCGACCTCCTTGCCGTTAATAATACAGACTAGACAATACATTATTCGTGCTATTCATTTGACACAAAATAATATTTTTATTTTATTATTTAAAGGGATTTTTTCTTCTTCTGTAAGCCACCTCCCACTCCGCCCCCACACACATCCAATAATTAAGAGCTAGCAACACTTATGCATCTAAGCTAAGGCATTTATAGTTAAATTCAACGCGTAACATAGGTCGTGCAGCTATAGTTAACTAAAACTAACTTTGAATGTTTTGTGAAGGATCAAACTATAATAGAAACAGTTCTGCATTCATTCTCCTCGGCAAAAAAAAAAAATCTAGGCTGTGAGTCAGTTTAAGTCACTTGTAAATCAGAAAAATATATTTTCAAAGCGGATTAATATGGGACTGTGTTTACATTTTATTATTTACATTACATAAATTTTTAACTGCAAGAAAAATCCTAAGTTACCGTAAATGAAGATCAATAGCCTTAAGTACTATCAGATGAGAATTCTAAAAAAAAAAAAACTTTTAAAAACTAAAGAAACTATTTAAACAATTAATTTTACTGTAGACATCAATTTTTTTGGGACTTAGATTCTCTATTTATGTGCGGAATGAAAAACTACCTAATTTATATTTAAATATTCAATGAGTTAATGAAACGTTTGTGCTTAGTCTTAGACGTACGGTGTTTAGTCACAAATGGTGGCGGTGATATGTTTTCTGCTTGTGTTCCTTAATGGATTTTGCAAAATCCCTAGTAAATCCCTAAAAAAATATTTTTTGAATAGCTTAGTCTTATTTAATTAATCAACCACTAGTACTAAATACAAACCAAACAAATTGCGCGTATTAAGATAGACCCAAATGCTGTTATCTTAAATAATTAATATTTTTTATTATCTCCGTTAAGTATATCTATAAGTTGTGTGTGGATGTCCCCTATATAATTTATAGAAATAGCCCCATTAGCAATTTTTTTTACTAGCCACTCTAAGCATATACAACATAAATGTTGTGACGATATATAACAAAGAAGATACGTTCTTGTCTACTCTACCTAAGAGTTGTGGCTAAGTTTAAAAAGAAGAATACGAAATCTTATCTACTTCATCTTAGAGCTGTGACTGAATATAAGAAAGAAGAAAAGACTAATTTTCTCTATTTCACTTAAGATTTGTGTAGGAAAGTAAGAAAGAAGAAAATACTAATAATATTCTTTACTCCAGTTAAAATTTGTGTCGGAATATAAGAAAGAAGAAAATACTAATAATATTTGTTACTTCACTTAAGATTTGTGTCGGAGTATAAGAAAGAAGAAAATGTTAATAAAATTCTTTACTTCACTTAAGATTTGTGTCGGAGTATAAGGAAGATGAGACAGTCACCTAGACATTCCTCGGAGGCCAAACACACCACAAGAGAAACAGCGAGGTGTCGAAAACGTTGACCAATGGTCTGAAGGTCATTTCAGGAGGAGGGGGGGACTAAACACCTGGTAAAATGTGGGAATATTTAAAACTAAGGACATCAGTAATGGCCTCGCGTAAGAGTGCAAAGTACTTTGTGACCCGAAAGGACGTTTGAAAGTGCGTAGAGGGTTGGGGGCCGGGGTCCGGAACCCACTGGAATTTGATGAACCCCTTTAGAACAATACTAGCTTCCTATACCCTTCGACGTAGGGTTCAATCACAACCGGCTTTTACCTTTATCCAAGGCCGTAGCCAGCCAATAATTTAAGGGGGGGTTTGGTGGTCACATCCCCGAATTAATGAAAGCTAAAAAAAATTCTAAAAGATAAACAGTTCTAGATGCTCTCCGAAGTTATTTATTTCTTCATGGTAAAATAACTCCTTAGCTGCCGAAGGCTTGGAAAATTTCTAAATACTAGACTCTTTTTGAAGCTCTGTAAAGTGTTTTTTTACGGTAAAATAACTCCCAAAATACCGAAGGCTAAGAAAATTTCTAAATATTTAACACCTCTAGAAGCTCTCTGAAGTGCTTTTTATGATAACACAGACTCCTAATTTGTATTTATATCTTAATTTTGATATTGTTTGAACCATAAATAAAGCTATATATATTTTGTTCATAAAATTTCACGGGGGGTTTGAACCCCCAAAACCCTCCCCCTGACTCCTTCCAGGCAAACACTGGTGGAGTTTCTACTCAATCTTGCCATGTTCTTCACTGATATTAAGATGTAAAGTTGGGATTGAAGAAAGCGTGAGTTTAGATTAGTATTTTTACAAATTTATAGCAACTAACATTTTTGTTCATATTAAATAAAATAATGTCCTGGTAAATTCATTTAGTTTAGTTTTCTACACCTGGCAATCTCGACAGTTATTGAATATTTATCACGGGCATTTCGTAATTTGAACAGGAAAATTTCTCTCCATTTAAAATGTTTCTGTCCAAATCCCAATATGCCCGTGATATATATTAAAGAACTGCTGAGATTATAGTATATATAGAAAATTTAACAAAACGTATCTACTGAAGAAACACTTTACATATTTTGGTCACAAACATGTTTTGTTACAAACAGGTTTTTTTACATTTTTTATGGCCAAACTTTTTTTTTGGTCAAAATAAAGAAAATATTGCTCCAGTACAAACATTTTTTTTAACATGATGACCTCCAAATTATCTTGAATATTTGTCAAGGATATCTTGGTATTTAATGACAACTTTTTCCTTTTTATCTAAGAAGGTTCTAATCTAATGCTCATGATGATTATTCAAGAAATGTTGATTTAAACATTTGAAGAAAATTAAACCCTATGTTTGTACTGGAGCAATAATTTAATTATTCTTGCAAAAAAAAAGTTTTGCCATAATAAATACAAAAACTCTTTCCTTTTTTTCGCGTCCCCTTCCATCCCACAGTGGTGGCCGAGTTGTCTTATGGCGTTGGACTCACATTGTAGTAGGTCACCATTGACGGATAAATTGAGAGATAGAATCCCTGGCGGATGTATTGTACACATAAAACTTACTCATCGGATCTAGAGGGGACTTCTTCGCTTGTACTCCTTATTTTAAGAATACAGGATAAGCTTTATACCATCACGCGACCTCACAAGCAAGCGAAGCAGTGTCGAAAAGTAATGATTGGTAGTGTGGTTACATTTCCAACTTAAATTTGTAACAATTCTAATATATTAACATTTAAAGTTTAATCTACTCTGCAAGTCTCTTTGGGAACGAAGGGCCTGAAAAGATCCACAGATAAATTATAAGTCTCCTTGGCAACGAATGTTTTGGGATAGATATAAATAAACATTAATAATTGTGTGAGTTTCTGTCTTTATTGTTGTCAGCTAAAGATTCTAAGCTACAGATAATTTCAGTAATTATATGAGGTTGCGTGTGAATTATGTCTATTTAATTTAGTCCTTGTTATTAAGCCAAAAGAATAATTTTGTTTGGTAGGTTAAGGCGCTTAATATAGTGCATCTGTCAATTTATTAATTTTTGTTTTTATGATAAAAAGATTAAACTATTTATTTTGGTGTTCATTGCAGCAATGGCTCCACACATGATAACCAGACTGTTAGAGTACTTGCATTTGAGTTTTAAATTTAGGCATTATTTTAGTTATTTTATGTTTATGAGTGTAAATTGTGCATATTTAGCTGTGTTTCTTTGATAATGTATCTAAAATATTTGTTTTGGTGCTCAATGCAACAGTGCCACCACGTAAGAGAGCCACTTTTAGCATGCTCATACTGGCTTCTTAAATTTGGGTAATTTTCAGATATTACATGGTTTTTGTATCTATTATATTTGTTTAGTATGGTGTATTTGGTGGTAAATTCAGTTTCCACGTAGAAGAGTCACTGTTAGCGTGCTTGCATTTGCATCTTAAATTTAGTTATTTTTTCAGTTATTTTATGGCTTTTCTTGTAAGCTAGGTTAGTATAGTTTTGTTTCTTTTATAGTAAGTTAAAACTCTTAATTTGTGAGCTTTTTTCACTTTACTTAATTTTGGTTTTTTGATGGTAAATCTCTACATATAATAAAACTATAAAGTTTCCATACGCATTTGATTTTTTTAGCCTTCCTTTTTTCTGGGTAGTACAAACAATAATAATTCCAAATATCCAATTTTTAAAATGTTATTTTGTCTATTTATTTTTTTTGTCACTCAACTATAAAAAAAAGTCATCAGCGGATCGATAAGGGACTTTTTTGTTCTCATTATTTTTCAGCTAATATGCTAAGTTCCATACCATCAAACTTTTGTTTTATCAACGAACAAAGTAGTATCGAAAAACCCGGGCGTAAGTAGTTAACATACATCATGGCTGGTATTGCGGGTACATAAGATGTCACGTGATATTAGCTGAGGTGTGGAGTGGAAAGGGATGAAGGAGAGTTCGTGTATCTTCGTGAATCTTCGTACGCACATAGAACCCTGCTATTGACAATTTTTTTTGCCTAACACTGAAGTTGTAGAATATATTGATGTATTGTTTATTGCGAGCGAAGCCACGGGTGAATGTTACTAAAAAAAAAAATAACCTCAAAAGTTCGTAAAAGAAGATCGACCTTTTCTTGAAATCCTATCCACCTTCAAGTGCCACTGTTAATTCAAATTTTAGTTTACTTTAATTCCTATTACAATTTAGTAAGTAACATACTGTATGTTCTAACTAAAACCAATTCTTTTTCTATTCCATGTATACTCCGTTCACCCCCAAAGATGGCAAGATTTCTTTGCAAGTTTCCAATATGGCGTAGCTTATAAGATGGGGCCACAGTGTAGCCCGTCAATTAAACACTGCTGCCTTTCATTATAAATAAAGTTTACAGTAATTATGTTCTTGTAGCCTATCTGTTATTTTCCCTCCCTTTTCCATCTAGTTCGGACTCAAAGTTTAATGTGGTAACATATTTAACAGCGAGTTAAAGATTTAGTTATGACGATTGAACTATATATTTGGTTATAAACCAGTGCAATAATATTTTTATTGTTATTTGCTAAGATACCTTGGAGCGCAAATAAAAACACGACTTGTTGCTAATCTTATAAAGTGAAAAGCAAGCAAGTGGCAAGGTGACGACGATACGTTAGCAACGGTACTCACGCCAAGAGTCACGCACAAGGTCACACGCCCAACGTGCGTGGTCGTGGGTTACTCACCTGCAATCAAACAAAACACGAGTTACACATAGTTCATTAGGATAATTAGGCACATACACGGTGATTATAACAAGAGTTCTATTTCGTCGTTTTGTAAGCGACGTCTCAAACCCTAAAATCATTATTTTGTTACTGCGCAAAAAAGAAATGGGTAGGGGAAGAAAGAGACATACATGTCCGAGAAGTGTTTACATTTATTGGTGTGCAAATCTTGAACTAGTATTTATCGTGCACTTTAAAAAATAAATGGCACGACACAATAGTTCATGCTTTCTTATTTAGTTTATTATTGTAAGGAAAAAATATATATTTCATAGTCAATTATTAAAAATTATTCTTAAATAATATTTCCTTTAAAACTTTATTTTACTAACCATATAGACACACTTTTCAGATATAAATTTAGGGAAATGTTAGCGTTAGCTAGGATAGCTTCAACACATGTTCAACTCAACAAACTCCGGCCCATGTTGACGGGATAAAACATAAAGACAGACTCATGGTCCTTGTTAATAGTTATGTATCGTATGCGTTAATACTTGATAAAATTGATCTTTTTCTTTGTCAAAATTAAAAATAGTTTTTATTACTTTTTTTTTTGCTTTACCATGCTATGAATTCGAATAAAAAGTTTTATTATTATTATTATTATTATTATTATTAGCACCGCGTCTTACTACCCGTTCGGGTTATACGCACTTACGCTAATGTGTAATGGTAGGATGATTGTGAGATGAAATGAAGGACCTACAGTTTAACGTGGAATTCGAACCACGGTGGAGGCCTGGCATTCCCCACATTCACAAGATGTCTTGTCAGAGGTAAAGGAAGAGTTTGGTAATCAGATAAATCTGTGCCGAACCAAGGATTGAACCCCGGACCCCAGCACAGAAGTCCGACACCTTACCCCTAGACCGCCAGATCACCCTTTTAATTTTAGGTTGGATGGTTGAAAAAATAATTAAATAAGAAATGTTCAAGAATCAAGATTGAGAATCTAAAAATCGCGAGGCTGAACTTAAGAATCGGAATCAAGAAAAAACAGGTATCGTGACATCTCTAAAATATTGTCAAATTCTCTTAGTAATGGCCTTTTCTGACAGCTATAAAGGATACACGGTGATTCGTTTGCTGGAGGCCTTAAACATTTGTAAATATAATCTATATATTTTTATAGTTCGTTAGCTCATAGTTTGTTGACTGATTTACAAATTCACTAAATATTTACTGGTAGACCTATTTTATAAAGGTTCATTTAAAAAAAAATCTACCCTACCGCTATGAATATGTAATAAGGCAAGGTCACGGGAAATCGATTGTATTGACAAATGTTTGGGGCCTGTAACGAGCGAATCATCCTGTACTAGATGTCGAATCATGTGACCTGTAGCCATAACCTTTGATATATATTATCAATACCTATAAAATAATATATTTAATTTCTTATCACCGCGTCTTACTACCTGTTCAGGCTATATGTATTTATAATAATTACTCAAAGAGGGTAAGCATAAGGAAGGGTGAATTTTATAAATCCCATGGAAGCAGAGTGATAAATAATTTCGGAAAAAAAAAACGCTCAAAAGACCCAACCGGGATTCAAACCCCGATCTCCCCGTCTTCAGCAGACCAGTCTATCGCGATAGTAAAGCCTAGCACCAGGTATGTCAACCCACGGTCCACGGGGTACTTTCAGGTTCCAAATACTTTATACGCGCCCTGTCAGGTCAAATCGAAATACTTCAAATTGCAGAAATCATTATCATCATCGTAAAATGTTTCTAGCCTTTTGGCCGGGTCAGTTTAGTAAATTGCCTCCATCTTCCTCTAGCCTTCTATCATTATTCCTTCTTTAATTGCTTCTATCCTTCTCATCTCCCTGGAACACTTTCTGTTATCTGATCTTCCCATCTCTTTCTTGGCCTCCCTCGCGGTCTTTTTCCTAAATACTTCATGTGCATAATTTTCTTTGGCATACTCTCTTTTTCCTTCCTCATAACATGCTCGTATCATCTCAGTCTTGCTTTCTCTATTATCTCATGTACTCCCTCTACTCCCAATCTTTCCCGGATAACTTAATTCCTTATCCTGTTTCACCTCATGACGTCTAACATGCTCCTCAAAAAACTCATTCCCATGACTTCCACTTTCCAAGTCTCTCTTAGAATTCAATGCCCATGTTTCTGCTGCATGTGTGACAATGGGTAAGGAATACGCCCTGTACAACACTTCCCTAATATAGAACAACTTTCCCGTCTGTCCTCTTCTCATTAGATCCTCTTTACTCAAACATTTCACCTCAATGACGCTTCCAAGATATTTTAAATAAACTAAAGTTAAGCTCTTGTAGCTGACATAAATGCTCGCTAACTTCATATCATGTAGTTTCCATAAACGTAAGTATAATGTTACTTGTGTAATGTTTGTATGTTTGGATGGGTGTGGGTGTATGTGTGTGTATTATATTTGGGCATTTGTTATTATAAATCTTATGCATTACACCCGGACAACTCGCCAAGAACTTATGCAGCTCTCAGTCGGGGAGAGGCTATACATGCCTGCCTTAGACCATACGGCCATTGAACATAATAATAATAATAATAATAATACCTGCCTTGTTGGCGTAGTTGGCTAACGCGCTAGTCGTGCTGAGCTCAACTGCTGAGGACGGGGAGATCAAGGTTCGAATCTTGGTCGGGTGAACTGGGGTGATTTTTCCTAAAGGGTTTTCCACTCTCCCTCCACGCAAATGCGGGTTCACTTCCTCTAATTCAACCTTCCCAATTCCTAATCCATTAGCGTAATTAGTACTTAAAGCGTATAACCCGAACGGATAGTAAGACTCGGTGCTAAATAATAATAATAATAATAATAAGAATATGGTATAAAATATTGACTGTAAATAAAGTATTTGTATTTTTTAAAAGACCCTTCCTATGAAAATTAGACTGTCTAAAGACGCTGTGGAAAATAGATCAAAGGGGTAACAACATTGTAATGCTAATGTTAGCAACAAAGAGCTGTGAATTAAATCTTGTTGTGACGAGTGTGTACAAAGAGAGTTGAATGAACGAGTGAGCGAGGCACTCAAGCAAGCAACACTGTGTTCTCCTCTTTACTCTCCCCTAACCCCCTCCCACACCCTGTTTCTTTCCCACTTCAATCAACATTTCGCTTCTCCTCCAAGCGTGGTTTCTTGATGTCGCACTCTACTCAGAGTTTGTTCAACTCAGAACCAAGGAGATTGTACTTACTCGCCTTAAAGGAATCGTCCTCGCAAAATTCCTTCCTTTAAGGTGGGGTCGAAAAGAATCAGAGGTAAGATAAGTATATTTGCAATTTTCAATTCTAACAAAAAAAATTTTTTTCCCCACAATAAGAATATTCCGCCAGTACATATATGTAGTTAATTTTGATAATTTTTTCTATTAATTTAATATACGTTTCTATGTTGCTATACCTTTATATATGTTACCCATCGATCACCATTATGTTCATGAACAATATTCGAGAATTCTTTATTTTCTTTGGGTAAAAAACTCAATTAGCTTTATCTACTGAAGCAATTTTATTTATTTTTTACAAAAAAAACCTATTTTTGCTATTAAAAAAAATCAAAAAGACTGACCTTACTTCGCGTACTTTTTTTCCCTCCCACCTTAATCGCGGATTCATGGAGGGACACGCAGGCGGTTATTTTTTCAAGCACGTTCCTTGTATTTATCTGGCAAGCTTTCAGACATAGGGCCAGTTTCATAGTCAAATTTAGTACGCCTCAAGTGCGGCGCTACACTAAGTACCCGACGACTACCTACCTAAACCAGAATGGAATGGGCCAGTTTCCTATGCGAGAACGGCCCATTCCATTCGAGTTTAGGTAGGTGTCGTCATGTACGTAGTGTAGCGTCGCACTTGAGGCGTACTAAATTTGACTATGAAACTGGCCCATATACTCGTTGCCTGGATTTTTTATTTTTTTATTCAGAAACATTCCAAATTTAATTTTGGTGTTCTTTTATTTATAAAATTCTAGTTGTCACTATCATCCTTATTGGCAACAAGAACACAGATTTTGATTAAATGTACTTTTTTTTTTTACAGTACATCACAGACAATGTTCATGACTGTGTACATGTATTATGTTTATGATCCCCTGGTTTTAGAAACACTTTACCTATAATTTATTGGACCTTTTTCTTTTGTCATTTTGAATTTTCGCAATGGAGAGATAATGAAAGAAATAAACTCCTTTTTGCTTGTAAAGTTGGAAAACCATATTCTTGGTGCGACACTGCAACTAAGTTGGAAAAGGCTTCTTTGGGAGGGGATAGCTATAACTTTTGAAACAGATACTTTAAATAATATTTAATTTACATTTGCAAAGTGCTTGCTTGATTTATTATTATTAGCACCGCGTCTTACTACCCTTTCGGGCTGTACGCACTTACGCTAATGTGTAATGGTAGGGTGATTGTGAGATGAAATGGAGGTACTACAGTTTAATGTGGGATCCATACCACGGTGGAGGCCTGGCATTTACACGTGTTTGATTTAGTTGTGTGCATTAATTACGAGTTTTTATTAAATTTTTAGGTCATTTGTTGTATAGGCTATTTGAAGTAATTTTAAAAAAAAGAGTTTTGGTTAATTTTTTAGATAATTTTTGGTCATCAAAGTCCTGTTATTGTTGATGACCTATTGTTATTCCTTCATCGTCATCTTCTACCAGAAAGATTTTACTGCCACCTGAGTTGCGTCTGAAGGATGTAAGAGAGTATTTTACTGCCACCTGAGTTGCGTCTGAAGGATGTAAGAGAGATCTTACTGCCACCTGAGTTGCGTCTGAAGGATGTAAGAGAGATCTTACTGCCATCTGAGTTGCGTCTGAAGGATGTAAGAGAGATTTTACTGCCACCTAAGATGCGTCTAAAGGATGTAAGAGAGATTTTACTGCCACCTGAGTTGCGTCTGAAGGATGTAAGAGAAATTTTACTGCCACCTGAATTGCGTCTGAAGGATGTAAGAGAGATTTTACTGACACCTGAGTTGCGTCTGAAGGATGTAAGAGAGATCTTACTTGCCACCTGAGTTGCGTCTGAAGGATGTAAGAGAGATTTTACTGCCACCTGAGTTGCGTCTGAAGGATGTAAGAGAGATTTTACTGACACCTGAGTTGCGTCTGAAGGATGTAAGAGAGATTTTACTGCCACCTGAGTTGCGTCTGAATGATGCAAGAAAGATTTTTCTGTCACCCTAGTTGTGTTTGAGGGAGTTAAGTCTAATAAATAAAATAATATTTTAAGGTCAGAGCTAGACAAATGGACAACAGGAGGTTCAGAATAATCCATAAAAGTATAATTCAGTCAATTCTACAGTCAAATGTTACATAAAACAACTTATCTTACTTAGCCTAACCTAGCGAGCAAACACCAACAATATTCAAACAGAAATGTAATATTATTTAATAGGTGAGACGTGGCTGGATGCAGCTCGATACGTCCCTTACCACATGTGGTAGGAAGCACCCCGATTTATCACTTAAGCTCCTAATGATAATAACCCAATTTTCTAGACGTAAATCGATCTCCCAGTGTTAAATTATTTCACCTATACATATAATCTAGAAGAGTTTGTCTTTATTAATACATATCCTGCGTTTTACAGGTTTTCCATAAAGTTCTTAATTTTACAGACATCTTAAATTGAAGTTCAGAAGAACAAAAATTTCCTTTTAAATAAAAAATGACCAGTGTGAAGTAATGTGATTGATTTTTAATATCAAGCTTAAAAATACTTCATGGGAGGCCAAGCAAGAAATGGGAGTGGATACCAGAAAGTGTGCAAGTGAAAGGAGAAGAAAGGAAGTAATAAAAGTAGTAAGAATAGTGGAAGTATAGAGAAAGATGGCAGGATGTTACTAAACTGAGCCAGCCTACGGCTGATGATGATTTAAGCTTGATGGGGAAATATTCAGTCACAATCCAACTCAAATTTTCAGGGGTTAAAGGGACGGGACAAAACATGCATCAAATTCATAAATTTTTCAGTATTTATATCCATATTTAATTTTTCAAAATTCCCTGATTTTTCTATTTTTTCCAGACAAAATATCCCTATTTTTCCATCGTTTTTCAGGAGTGGTAACTTGTAATATAATTTAGCACTTAAGTAATAATACACCCCCTCTGAAACTTCATAGACCAACAAGTTCCGTACCGGATGGCAATCAATCTGTTCGGACAGTCGACGACAAGGACGTGTCAGTCGGTCGAACCACACGATGGGAAAATATGACATCAGAGACAGGATACGACAGCGCGGCCCCTGATAGATAAGATACACAGTTGAACTTTCAACAACCCGCATGAGCCAATGCCAGACAGAATGGCTGGCCGTCACCAAGTGACGGACCCGATTGTCATTACTAAGAGAGCATCAGGGGACCCGCATATCACAATATCAAAATATTTTCTAGTATTGCAGAAATAATAGGTTTAAATCATTACTGGTGATTATTGTTTGGATTTTGCAAGCTTAAGCTTTAACAAATAAGATTCATTTCAAAATTTAATTTGATTTTTTTTCCACCCTCTTCAGTGGTCGATTGATCTAAGGCAGAGGTGGGAAACATATTGTTCGATATAGCCACAGGTGTGGCGAATGAGAAGTGATAGGTCATTACATCATGCAAAATTGAAAAATGTGGTTGCTCAGTCGAAAATTTAAAACAACACAAATTGAAAATGTAAAACAATTTAATGCTAAATTTGGCAATCTTTTGGTTTGACAAGCTGCAGAAACATTGTCTAGATATTTGAATTCACTGAACTTGCAAAAGCAGGACATATCAAGTTACAACCACCACACGCCATCAGAAAAAGTTTATTTACTCTGAAAGCTGGAAAAATCAAACTCACCACACTTTTATAGCCAATTCGCCCCTTGTGGCGATTGGAAATCGGGTTTTCCACACCGTGTATAAGCTGTCACTCTAACAGTAGACTGTACTGTCGATGATGGAGAGATCGGTGTTTGAATTCCGTTTGGGTGTGTTGAGTTTTTTCTAAATTTGTTTCCTCTTTCCTTCCACGTAAACGCGGATACACTTCCTTCAAAGTCATCCTTTTTCATCCCTTACACATTAGCTTAATTATTACAAATGGGTATAACCCGAAAGGGTACGAAGATGCAATGATAAAAAAAATCCATTACAATTTAATACCTACCGCGACTATACGTATTTTAACATCGCCAAATTGGGTAGGGGAAGGTATAGTTTGAGAAAAAGTGTAAACGTGTGTATGTGAGGGGAGATTGAGTGAAAATTTAGTGAAAAGCTACCCTCAGTGTACTCGGCCAGCACTTGAAACCCAACCTCCACGTCTCCAGCAAACCAGACAAGACGAGACCGACATTTAGTCTGCATCCCCATCGATGCGGGTATTTTTTATATTTAATTTGATAAAAAAAGCATTTAAAAACTAGCAACATTTATCACTAGACTTTGTTAAAACGGTGTTGAAATAATGATAATAGTATGTGATACAATAAGGAAATTTCGATCATTTTTGAAGATTGGATGCTTTATTTTATTTTGCTCGAGTTTTTCGTGATTTTATTGTGAGTGACATTTTACAAGGAATATTGGAAATGGCACGCATTTGCTGATTTAATCCTAGGCTTATAAAATGTACTGTACACCAAAGAACCCAAACTTATAGAAATATAGTATTATAAAAGTTCTAATAAACACATTTCCACTCCTCGTGAAGATGGTCACGTAGTCCAAGGTGCCAGATTAACTATATTAGATCACCAGTGACGTTTGAGGTTCTAGTCTCGGCTGGGTAAAATGGGGTAGGTTTTCCAAATTCCTGTAGTTTTCTCATCCTATCTCCACTCATATGAGAATGCTATTAGACTTCCTACCCTAATCCTATAGCTGTCATTGGTTAAAAGGAATAGGATAATTTGTAAATACATTTAAAAAAATAATTAGTAAAAACTGTCAAGATACTAAACAGGCCTTATTCCTGATTACTAAGGCACATAAATACGAATCTGCCAAATAAAAATTAACTGTTACCACTAGCCTACAATTTTTTTTAGCAGCACATCTTACTACCCATTTGGGTTATACGCATATGTACTAATTAATCTAATGTGTTAGGGATGACGAAGTTTGAATTTAAAGTAAGTGTACACACATTTGCGTGGAGGAAGAGTGGAAAACCATTTAGGATAAATCGCCCTCAGCACACCCGACAGGGAACAAACCTCAGTCTTCCCTTCATAGGCAGTCTAGTCTATTGCGAGAGTGACGCATTAAACCATGCGGCCACCAAACGGGTACAAAAATAGTTAAAAACCTATTTGGTTTGATGAAAAACTTAAACAGTATAACGTATAAAGGGGATGGGGGAGGAGGAGGGGGAGAAGAGTGTAGGGTTCCACGGGAAAAAAATTATTTTAAATGCGTATTTAACAAAGTATTAAAATATATTTTTGTAAAAACAATAATAATTTTTTTTTAATACTGCAAAAGATTAAGAGTGTATGTATTAGGAAATATTATGGAAAATACTGGAGAATTGTAAGCTCTATACTCTTTGGATCAAGCCGTTAGTATTGGGTACACCAATTAAAATAGCTTACATACAAATTGTATTACATGTCATAAAATATATTTGTGTTCGTTTGGCCTAATTGACGAGAAAATTCCTTTATAAGCTAGCAATAAACCATGATTTAGTATATTAACACTAGTTGTGTATTGATTATCAGATATACTCTATTAATCATAGCAAGTCTAATCAACAACGATAACTATATATTTATTTAAAATTACTAAACACAAATACAATTACAACACTCTAGAGTTCTTTAATCATATCAGTGGAAACGTAGGACAAGAGCGTCTGTCGCAGGGCCCCCAGATCCCCCAAAAATTATATTTTTTACGGCAGGAAACTTTTTTCACACACATAGTTTAAATATGTCTGTAGCCCCATGGCTTCTTTGGTGCTGATAGACAGCTTTAAAAAGTTACCAGACCAAATTATGTATTCCTACGCCGAACCATATGATCTGCAAAAACATGTGTTAAGCAGCTGTCATTTCTGACAGTAAAAATTTAGGTATATTCCTAAATGTTGACTGTCAGCTGTCATCTGTAAGCTGTCAGTCAGCACCAAAGAAGCCACGGAGCTACTGTACCTCAGTGGTCTTGGAGCAAAATGATCTCCGGTACCCAATTTTCGTGGGTCCAAACTCAGTCAATTGATCTATTCTTGAGTGATAACAATCCGTGGCACAACTTCCTTCGGAATGGAAGCAAAGCCGTCAATCCCATGTCGATTGTGGCATGTAAAAGAATCCCAGAATGTACGTTAAAAAACCTTTCTCGGCAAAATTGGTTGGCTCGTTTTCAATAATTTTTATAAATTCGGTGTGTAAAGCAACGTGGAACCATCACACTTCCTGAATAACCTTAGTAAATGGGATTTCTACCAGATGGCGCGGGTAGTACTAACCAGCCGTAGGTATGGGTGCATGCCTAACACTTGATGGATATAAATCACCTCAAACTAACCTTCGGGTTGTTGACTTAGGAAGAAGAAAAAAAAAGCTTGGATATTATGTTGATTAAAAATTAACACCGCATACACCTTAATTTAATTATTTGTATTGAAAGGGGGCCGACACATTTGCAAGAGGATTTGCTGGGTCGAGTCCCGGTGGCGTACGAGTGATTCAGAGCTCACTGTAAATGGCACTTGTAGAGCTTTATGTGCTTAAGGCTCCTGTAAACATAATCTAGAAATATAATTATCTTGGGAAAGACCGATGTATGACCCCAACTCGAGAATTCACTTTGGTGTGACTCTGTCCCCGTCTTAGAGTCAGACACGCTAACAGCGCGACCAACCCTGACCGTACCTTCCTCCTCGAGAGGTTGATGGCGGTTTGTACACCCTGGTCACGGACCTCCTTAGCGAATGAAGCATGGCGCTATTTCTATACAGTCATGTCATCCACTACAAACTTCTTTGCCTCAATTATTTTCCAGAAACCCGTTCAACTTGAAACATCTCCGACACCCCAACAATCAAGTTTTCACCAAGTAAAAGGTGCGCGAAGCTACTGAAACTTCGACTTCAATTCGAATTATTGTCAACTTAGATTTCTCTTAGAAAAAAAATAATCCCAGACTTTGAAAATGTGTAAATATTCACTAACTGAATAAAAGAAAACTATATATATATATATATATATATATATATAAATAAAAATAAATGTTTGAAAATGTTACTCAGGTGAGCACCACTGGACGTCAGGTAAACCTCAGCACATTGTCCATCACTTTTCTCAGCATATACCATATATTGTTACCACCCCACACTGTATATTATATTAAAAGTAAATGGTCCAAAACAATCGTACAAACTTTCTCATGTAGTGTATTAAAGCCTGGGGAAAAAAAAATCAAAAACAAGTCATTTGTTAACTACCCTTAAGCGATTTATATTTGTAAAACTAAAATATATTATTATTTATCATGAAAATCTATTCCCTGATACTCATTTTGAACTCAATCTTAAAGGCCATTTTAAAAATATTTCAAATTTTCTTAAATTTGTCATGGGTAATCTATTCTTAAATTAATTTAGTTCAGAAAAAGCAAAAAATACTAAAGGTAGTTACTATTATGTAATATACTTTAGTATTAAAATACCAATTTTGAACCACACAATTAGGAATATTTTGAAAATGTTTGAGTTAAAAAAAAGATCAGTCATCTGTAAACTACTACTGCTGAGTGCATATTTCTTAAGAAAAACAAATATATAAGATTATTTATAATGTACCAATCTTAACAAATACCCATTTTGAACCAAATTACTAACCCCATTTCTTAAAATATTCGAATTTTTAAAATTACAGTAAATAGTAAACTAACCTTAAACAAATTTTTCTGCGAAAAACAAGTAGGCCTATACAGTTTTGTTTGTCATGTCAAACATTCCCCAGCCCAGATATACATTTTAAACAAAATAGTTTGAAGGATTTTTTAAATATTTCATATTTTCAAAAACCTTCATCAGTAAACTACCCCTGAACAAATTTTACCCAAAGTATAAGTATACAGTGTTATGTTCAGATAAAACATTCCCTATATATATGAATTTTAAAAAAAATCGTTAGTCATTTCCAAAATTTTTTTACTGAATACAATCATTCATCAGTATATTGCCCTTAATTTGAGGGCTACAGAAAAAATAATATAAAAAAAAGTTGGAGGTAGATCCCTATAACATCTAAATATCAATTTTGAACAAAATCTAACAAGCCGTTTAAGCTCGATTTCCAAGGACAGACAGACAAAAATCCAACTTTTGGGTTCAGACCCACATAAAACGTAAATATTTATCATAATATCGAGTTAAAAAGGTTCACGATTACAATACTTTATCTTGTTATGAGAAAGTAAAAACTGTCTAAGGATTTATTTTCAGGGAAGAAGAACATGTTTTTTTAATTTGATACCCTTCAATTAACATTTGATTTCAAAATCATTATCATAATTACAATTAAATGTACTTAAATAAATATTCCTGGAGATAAATATTCAAAGACAATGATATTACAAATTGTACCGTACCAATATACATATTTAAGTTAGCACTTTTTAAACTGCCCGCAGAATGTTAATGTAAATTCACACAATGCTATAATGATATAAAATACATTTTGATAAAACATTTTCATCACTGTTCAGAGCGAATACTTATAAAAGATGTTTTCTTTCGGTAACCAACGAAATTGGAAATATTAAATGAAAAATTAGCATATTTTTATTACTAATTTAATTAAATATTTTTTACATTAAGTACTAAAAAAATTGTTTCAAACTTAACCATATTAACAAGTTACATTTTACGTATTCATACGTTGATAATGTAAAGATCTGATCTTCAAATAACTTAGTATGTCTAAGAGAAGTGAGTTTACACAACTTGAATAGAAATAACAAAACTGTTTAAGTTTTCTTTGTAATTAATGTCAACCTTATACGTTGGTGCCAGTTTCCGGAGAACATGTGATAGCGGCTACATTTGTATAAATTATAAACTAATGGTAGACTTCGCGACTTCCGGGGCAACAGTACAGTCTACTAAATTGAAACATAAACAACCAAAATGTTATGGAACATTTGTACGTTGCTTATCTTGCAAAATAACTAATGATTCCATACTTAATACAGATTGTATGGATTTTTTAAATCAATATTTCTCACGTGTAAAATAAATTAAAACCTTAAATATAGATCTACTTATCCATTATTCAAACTAACAGTGGGTCCAGTAAAAATATACTTTAAAATTCTCTGACTTTTCCGGGTTTTCCAGAGCCAATTTTCAACTTTTCGATTCACTATATATTACGAACATCATTTTATTAAGATCGCAATCTAATATAGTGATATATTTAGATACATACATATTATGAAATTATGTCCCTCTTTGTGGGTGTTAAAATATATTTACGACTCAATTTTGGCTAAAGACACGTGGTACAGGGGGAGGGGGAGAGACGAAACATAATTCACATGTTGATTTTGGGAATTGAGAATAGTATGGTCTACAATGGACAAGTGTGTTAAAGATACTAGCGATATGTAATAAATAGGAGAAAAAAGCTATTTTTACTATTTTGGGTAAAAGTTTTATTTTATTTTTTTAGTAAATATATAAAAATTCCAGAAATTTGTTTAAATTCCATGAAATTTTAATGACTTTGCCCTAACAAAGCAAATACTCCGACTTTCTTTGTTTTCCAGGTCTGGGCACCCCAAAATAATTTACTTTATTCAGGCCGATATAGTTTTGAAGTAATTCATGAGATAAATCCCAATTTTCATAGAAACTAGAAAAAAAATTGATAGAGTCTTTCTACTTTATTGGTGTTATTTTTAGCCTGTGTGAGGCTTAGAAATTCTAAATATTAATCTTCATATTAGATTCTAAAGTTCAATTCTTAATAAATAATTAAAAGATTCCTATCAGAATTGATATTTTGAATCCAAATAGATTTGAGATTCGGATTCGATGGAATTTAACGCGAAATTAGAATCTAAATTTCACACTTTTGAATAATTTAACATTTTAAAGAAGATGGCCATTACCTTAATTGACCATAGAGACTTGCAAATCTCGTAATAATATTTAAAATATATTCGTTTTAGAACACAATTTATTAACATTATTTTTTATCAATCAATTAAAAAATATATAATTTGCATAATACTCAATTTGAATTTAGTGTTTCATTAAAATACTATTTGATTTGGATTCGAAGCATTTTAATTAAAATATTCGACTCAGATTTGAAAAAATATATCTAAGTACTTTAGGATTCAAACAAAGTAACCTTAAACACAAAAAAAACACTATAATGTATATTAACACGTAAGGAAGCTAACTACATGAATTCAAAATATAATTGATAGAACTGAAGGTACTTTATTCAATAGTTTTTTGGGATAAAAACAAGACTTGTTTTTGAAAGAGTGTGGTGAACTGGGATAAACAATTTATAGTTTAATTAATAAGAGAAAGGTTTAGATCAAAAGTCGCTTAGAGCGACAATCGAGTGTTCCGAGCGACTTCAAAACAAAAGAGTTCAATAAACCGGAACCTCTTTAGAAACCGTAGGTTTAGGAAGTACTAGGGTGAATAATTAGGATTTACCAAGCTCCAAACTTAAAACACGATATAGTAAATAACTTGACGAGAATTGCCCAAGAGGTTTGAAGGTTAGAATCTGATACGACAGAAGTCGGGATTAAGAGCCCATCTCATCCTCCGGATGGCACCTAACTTGGGTTAGGTAATACAGCTCGGACCAAAGTCTTGCATCGTGATGAGGTTTCCTATATTTTACTTTAGAAAAATAATATTACACAATCGCACAAGCTTTCTCATATTTGTATTATAACCGATTTTTTTTTCAAAAACACTTTTTTCAGCAAACTGCCCTTAAATAAGCTTTCCAGGTAAAAACCAACAAATTACCTTGTTAATCACAATAAACACAAATGATGTACACATTTTAAATCATATTGTTCATTAAAAAAATATATCAACATTTAAAGAAATACCGGTAGTTATTTGTTTAGGCCTACTACCCAAAAAATATTTTTAATTAGTAACAATAAAAGTGTGATCTTATTTATCACGAAGAACTATTCCCAGGTATCTAGTTTGAACTCAGGGCAAATCAAGGTCAATTTCAACAACATTCAAATTTTCTGTAATTTTTTTGTTTGTAAGCTATCCTTAAATTAATTTATTTTAGAAAAATAAACTCACTTTTTTTTAGCATTGTGTCTTATTACCCGTCTAGGTTATACACATTACATTATTATTGATCATATGGGCATACAAAATTGTAGAATCCACTTGGTTTGGGTGCACATAAAACTTAAATAATAATCATAATGTCGATGTCTAAAATG
Source organism: Timema douglasi (assembly GCA_901482245.1). Classification (NCBI taxonomy): domain Eukaryota; kingdom Metazoa; phylum Arthropoda; class Insecta; order Phasmatodea; family Timematidae; genus Timema; species Timema douglasi. The sequence goes on along the minus strand of CABEEJ010000318.1, from coordinate 27,624 downwards.
TTCACGATTACAATAATCTTTTTGATATGATAAAGTAAAAAAAACTAGTGAATTGAGACCCTTTAAAGCAATTTACTTTATTTTAAGAGTAAAACAAAATAAAATAAAAATTATTTTAAAATGAAAAACCAATAATGTGGTTCCAATTAATTTTGTAGTTAAATTAAGAAGGCAGTAAACTGCATTTATATACGTTTTCTGATTAAAGCTTAATCTAGTATCTAATTTCTCGGTTAATCGGACTTGAGATAGGTTCTAAAAATCAAACTGTAAGAGCCTCACCAAGGTAAGGGAGGAGGGTGTTAGAAAGTAATAAATTACTATGTTTATAACGTAGAAAATATTTAATGGAGGGATCTAGTGAAGGAGAATCATGCATTGTATTATAATTTTATATATAGGTCTCGACACGAATTATTACGAGAAATTAAATTTATTATTAGAAATATTAAAATTGTATTTTTAGCGTTTGGTCAGCTGATAACTCTTACCATGAACGTTTGAGTCCCAACGTATTATTTTCAATATTTAATGAAATATTTTTACATCTATAATGAAATAATGTAAATTTACAAGAATGAATATATGGAATAACGTGATCTATAACTAAATGACTATAAAATGCAAAACAAAATTATTCGATTCGGAGAAAATATCGAAAATTTTGTTTAGTGGGATAATTTTGGTCTCGGTAGTATCCTTTTATTTTAAAGATCGAAAAAATGTATTTCAATGCCATTTTTTCAAGTAATATTATATCGTAGTAATAGTTGTCTGTTTTTAAAATCCGTGTCAAATTCATTCTTAATAAAATTAAATGTGAAATAGAGCTCATATTCTAAACTGCGCTCTCTATTTTTATAGGCATATTATTTTTCAATTAAGAACCAAGAATTAAGCTTTAAAAATATCTCAGTAGCACAAGGTCACACAAAAAAGTGCCACGAATCAGTCACCACTTTAAAAAAGTGTTTTAATATTTTTATTACTATTATTTATTAATGACAAAAATGGATTTTAACAATTTTTATAGCCGGCATGGTCTAACATAATTTTTAATCAAAATAACGGTATACAGGCCCAATTCAAGTTTTTTAAAGCATTTCTTGGAATAACTGATAAGTCTCATTTGCCGTTATTTTGTTGCGATGCCACATTTATGAGAAAAGTTGCTAACCATACGTATGTTATTTGTATTGAGTTTTATTTCCTTAAGGTTATGATAATTAGTAGGACTGCATATTAGTATATTAACGAAATAAAATATAAACTCATTTGGTTTACATGGTTTATTGAATTATATTGATTAATTTTATTGATTAATTCTATCCCGTTAAGAAAATAGTATCTCATTATCTTTAAACCAAATTATATACTGAGGTTAGACATGAAACTCTACTCAGCAGGACATAGACGTGTGAGGGGTGGTAATGTGGTAGGGCTAGAAAAGATAAATTTGAGGGATTTTTTTTAAACTTCATAGGACATGTTTCACTACAACTAAATTTTTAAAATAATCTCCTACACATCTTCCATTCAGTCACAGTGTGGAACAAAACAAACTGCTTGGAATTGACTTTTGGACCAAAATTAAAGACCATGGGCTCAGTAATGACACACCAATATAATTCAACTTTACATTACACCCAGTCGGGATTCGAGCCCCAACCTCCAACTTGTGCAGGTACAGTTATTGTTATTGTGTTTTGAACTGTGTCTTACCAGCCGTATCTTCGCATTTAGTTACTATGCAATGAATACGGTATAATATAATTTATAGGATATTAATCCATATTTTCGTTGATGCACAATGAGTAAAAATTTAATGAAAATCACCCTCAGTGCACCCAGCAGGGATTAAAACTCCAACCTCCTCGTAACCAGCGAGCCGGACCGAATGAGCTTGAAGTTTAGTTCGCGTGTACACCGATATGGGTACTCAACAAGTCAAAACCACCTAAAAAGGGAGGTTGAATTTTAATGGAAACCCATCTGCCCTCTCCCCATTTGCGTTTTTGTGAGGGAAAAAGTTTCACGGTTCAGTTCTACTTTGGAGATCTCTGTTTAAGGCCACCGAAGAGTTAGTTTCCGCGCCGGCCGTGGCGTAACGCCTAATCACGACGACATTTAACACAGTACCAAAGGTAGGCACACATAATGGGTTATCTCATTGACTTTGATTACAATTCATAAACATATAGGTTCGTTGATAAATCATATTTTAGAGATCTAAAGTAGGAGTGTAGGGAACGCTAATTTTGCAGTTTTTATATCAAAATATTTATTGGACAAAATAAATAAAATATGTCTCCAGTATAAAAATGAGTTTGATTTTCTTCACATGGTGATATTAACGTTTCTTGAATATCTGTCAAGGGTGTCCTGAAATCTAATGACAACTTTTTCTCTTCATTAATAAAGTTTCTCATCTAATGTCGCTTTGCTCATGATGGATATTAAAGAACTGTTGTTATTCCTATGTGAAGAAAGTTTCTACTAGAGTAATATTTTACTTATTTTGGGGAGAAAAAGTTTTGCTATAAAAACTGCAGGAACACCGTTCTTTTCTCCCGTCGGTGACCTGACGGTCTAGGGGTAAGGTGTCAGACTTCTGTGCTGGCGGCCGGGGTTCAATCCTCGGTCCCGGCACAGATTTATCTGATTACCAAACCCTTCCATCACCTCTGACAAGACATCTTGTGAATGTGGGGAATGCCAGGCCTCCACCGTGGTTCGGATTCCACGTTAAACTGTAGGTCCTTTTTCATCTCACAATCACCCAACCATTACACATTAGCGTTAGTGCGTATAACCCGAACGGGTAGTAAGACGCGGTGTTAATAATAATAATAATAATAATAATAATTTTCTCCCGTCCACGCACTCTTTACATGTTAGGCTCAGAACGGGCGGGTATAAATGTTCAAAACTCTAACAAATGATTGATCAATGACCCCATATTATTTAATCTTTAATCAATACGTTCTCCATTAAAATCTCAGCTATTTAAGCCTTTGTGCGACTCTTATATTTATATTATTTTGTATGCGAATGGGGGAAGATGGGGGACCCCAATCTGGAATATTTTCCAAGCCGATGAGATACGCCATAATGTGCGCCTACCTTTAGTTCCGCAGTGAATGTGGGGCGAGAGTGCAGTGAAAGGTCTCTTGTCTGTCTGTGGCAGCATCTCACGGTAACTCTGTTCGCCCTACTTACCCCACACCGCTTCTCTCTCTTTAGACAAGTTCATTATTACCATCCTCTTGATTAGTACGCTCTAGTGACAGTACTCTGATTACTGACAACTCAAACCAGCTGACATAATGGAACTAAATTTAACTAGGGTATAGGCACGCGACTTAAGGATCGTATAATTTATATAGTCGAGATTTAAAGCTCAAACAATCTCCCATTCGACCCGACCTGCTTGCTATTCGTAAAGTCAAAGATTAGTTGACTCCCGAGGATAGACTATAAATGCGGCTCTTTGTCTGGTTTGACAATTACGGGGTAGGTCAGGGTTCGAATCCCGACCTTGTGTACAGAGGGTGGATTTTCTTAAACAATTTTCCTCTTTCCATCCACGCAAATGCAGATATATTTCCACTGAATTTTACCTTCCTCATCTCTACTCTGTTAGTTATCCATAACCTAAACGATAGATAAATCGCGGTTAATAAAAGAGACAAGGGAATTAATAATTCCTCTGAATTCAAACGTCATTCCTAGCACATTGGCGTAAATAATATATATGTATAAACCCGAACGGGTGGTAAGACACGGTGACAAAAAATATTTAAGAAAATGCACCAACATTCGGTTAGAGATAAAATGAAAAAAAATTGTAAAGCTACCCTCCTCCCAAACTACAACTTCGAATCACTCATGTTACCCCATCTAACCTTGCTATGTTTTTTTTAACCAAACGTTATCTCCAGGCTTCCAGGAAAAGTATTTGGCTGATGAGAACATCTCCATTGTTGAGGAAAATTTAATGCCTTCGCAGTCGATGTAACTCGAATGGTTAAGGTCTTACCAGACATCGCATGTAAATGTGGTTTTTCTGTGTTCTTTACCATAAAAAATAGAAATTGTTATGAAAAGATTGAAATAATTTATATATGTATTATATGTGTATGTATTTTACATGAATGAAAATTATTTCATGCATATAGGTATAATATATAAGCTATATATTTAGTGAAATAATACCCGCATTTGCGTGGAGGAATTGTGAACAGCTATTTAGAAAAAAACCACACCCAATAAATAAGGTCGCAATTCGAACCCCAACATCTATGTTACTGCCAAACCATACCAGATGAGGTTAACGCCTTAGCCTACATGTTCACTGATGTTGGTAATCACCTATTTCAGTTCTCATTAATTTGTGGGGTGACATTCTAAATTTTAGATAATCCTAATAAATCCAAAAGTGAAAAACATAGTAATTTTTTGTTTTTAAATTGTGAAATTATATCTTCTTAAAACACTTTTATAACACAATACTGAGTTAAGAGTAAGTTATTATTTCTATTTTGTTTATGTTACTAACGGACACGTTTTCAATAAATGTTATCTTTACTTAAAGTTGACAAAAAAATAAATACAGTACATCTAACCATGTACAGTGCTTCCTAGCTTGTCAAAGTTTTACGACTCCCGTCAACTTTTAACAATTATTACCAAATCTTTACGATTTATTTCAAACTTTTACGATTACTGCGAAACCTGCACGATTTCCGTCAAACTTTCACAATTCCCTTTAAATCTTTACGATGCCTACAACATAAAATTTAGAGCAGATGTCAACGGTCTCAACAGAAATACAAGCTAAGCCCTTGTATGGATATAAATACCATCGTTGAGACAGTGGTTTCGATTACTCTCTGAAGATATCCTAGTTAATAATAGCACCTGCCGAAGACGGGGAGATTGGGATTTCAATCTCGGTCGGGTGCACTGAGGTTGTTTTTTCCTTATTGGTTTTCCACTCTTCCTCCATACAAATTCGGATGCACTACCTCTAAATTAAACCTTCCTAATCAATTCTTATTTATTTAGCACCAGGTATTACTACACATCCGGGTCATATGCTTAAGTACTAATTATTCTAATGAGTTAGGAATTGTGAAGGTTGAATTTAGAGGAAGTGAACCCGAATTTTCGTGGAGGGAGAGTGGAAAAACATTTAGGAAAAATCACCCCCAGTTCACCCAACCGAGATTCAATCCTCGATTTCCCCGTCCTCGGCAGTATAGCTCAACACGAAACTAGTGTGTTAGATAACTACGCTACTGAGGTGGGTCCTTCTTAATCCCTAACGAATTAGCAAATAATAAAATAAATGGTACAGAACTCCGCACGGACGAATTAGCAAATAATAAAATAAATGGTACAGAACTCCGCACGGACTTTCTCGCTCTATTGTTTAAAAATGGAGTTATTTACACAAAACTTGTAATATATGTGAAGCGAAATAATATACCCTAGCAAACCCAAGAATAAATTACACTATACTTACATAAAACATTTTTTTGAGCCCCGGTTTTAAATTTTATAGTTTTATTTTTAAAGAATGTCCTCATTTGTATGTTTGGACTAATAAAAAATTATCGATTTTGGGTCCACAAGGGTCAACACTTCGTATTAAAATTTTGACTTCCGGTTAATATTTTAACATTTTATTATGTGTTTCACATCTTCAGGTTATCGCATTGCTATTCATGTCCTCATTTATAAATTTTGACCAATAAAAAATGTAGATATTGACTATTGAGTCTTAAATGAAGGAGATAGATCATTGTTGTACGATCATTTCTCCTATGAGGTTTAAGGAAAAATAACATAAACTTTTTGATAGATTTACTTATATTTAATTACTCTATGGCATTAGAGAATTATTGCTTACGACTTAAGTGGTATCTCTTTACAACTAAAGCTCACAAAATTGTATTAATATATTTGCCAATATCCCAGAAATTGTTGGTTTTATAAAAATATATTTGAAATAAAAGTGTTGTATTTTTAATAGTACTACAATTTTTCAATGATCAGCTATTTAGTATCTAAAGTATTTGTGGAGATAAGGAAATTTACGCTTCTGTAAAGTACTAATCAACCTTACTCGCTTAACCACATTAGTGTGATACAGCACGGATGGTCACTAAGAAGTATCCTTTACGCCGCGTGGTAGGCTACTTATACGTCCAGGCTATTCATATTTAATCATACGAAATAAATTAGGTGGAAGAAGCTATAATTTAGATGAAATCCGTCCAAAATTCCATGCAGTGGAAAGTAATTTACGAAAAAACACACTCAGTATATTTGACCGGGATTAAAACCCTTATCTTCCCCATCGCCAGCAAACCAGCTTGGCGTTTGTTTCGCGTGTTCACCAACTCGGGTGGAGTCTAAGTTGAGAGATGAAATCAGATTCGGAGTTCACTACAAGTGTGGTCCCAGTGTAGTTCCATGTTCCAGTAACTCTTAAATTGTTTGATTATTTTTTTTAAATAAAATTTGGCCTACTTTAGTCCCCATTATTATTCTAAATTGTATAAAATGTTTAGTAAAGCGATGCATCTTCTAGATTGTAATATCAAGTGTTACATTGGAGTTATAAAGTGCACTTTGAATGAGGTCACGTATCTTGTTGACCCGCCTCTGACCTGTGAAACAGTCTACTCGTAAGAAATATCAATAGACCTTGAACGTCGTTTTCGTTTAAAGAAAAAAAAATCTGCCAATTTAGCAACATTGAATTAATTTTATCACTCAACATTTATCCAATTTAAGATATAGTGTATCTTCCATAGGACCTTACGTTTTCCGGTGGCTGATAATTAATTACATAATATATAAACCGCTGTGTGCTTGTAAATCATAGATAAGAGGATAGATATTGTATTTTTATCAGTGATTCTTCAGAAAAATTAAACATCCTTCGACTATTTTCAACCGATAACTCATTGGCGAGGTTAGATAAGTGATTTTTTGTTTGTTTTTAGTTCATACACTTTGAATAAAAGGCATAATCCTCGCAATAGTCTGTATTGCCAATGAAGGTTGATCAACTTTAGAACCCTGGTAAGGTGTAGTACTAATTGGGAAAAATTTATTAAATGTTTTATATTCACAATCCATTAGTGTAAATATGCGAATAGCTCTAACGGCGGAAGGAGGGGATGGGGGGGGG
>CABEEJ010000318.1:0-12216 GCA_901482245.1 Timema douglasi | reverse complement strand
ACCATTCGATTAAGCTTCGTTTGTGCTCATATGTGCCCGAAAATGAATATTTGTGCTCTAAAATTAGGCATGCTATATAACTTTTAATGTGGCGGGCTAGGTTGAGCCTTCCCTATACCATAACATGTAGAAAAATTGAGTTCAAGCTGGCCCGCCACATTTTGAGATATCAATTTAACAAAATTCTGTTTTCACCATTCGTTTTAATTTCGTTTGTGCTCATATGTGCCTGAATATGAACGTTAGTGCTGTGAACCTAGGCCTTTTATATACTATTTATTGAAGGCGATTTAACTAGAGTTCAAGCTAGCCCGCAACATATTGAAAACCAAACTTAAAAAAATTATATTTTCACCATTATTTTGTGCTTAGTTTGTGCTCATATGTGCCCGAAAATGAACATTTTTGCTTTAAAATTAAAAAATTTAAATAACATTTAATGTGGCGGGCTAACTTGAGCATTCCCTATATTATAACCTGTAGAAAAATTGAGTTCAAGCTGGCCCGTCACATTTTTAAATATCAATGTGATGAAATTCTGTTTTCACCATTCGATTAAGCTTCGTTTGTGCTCATATGTGCCCGAAAATGAACATTTGTGCTCTAAAACTAGGCATGCTATATAACATTTAATGTGGCGGGCTAGGTTGTGCCTTCCCTATAACATAACATGTAGAAAAATTGTTATCAAGCTGGCCCGCCACATTAAAAAAAATTTCAAACTATCAAAATTCTGTTCTCATAATTTGTTTGCGCTTTGTTTGTGCTCATATGTGCTCAAAAATGAACTTTTGTGCTCTAAAATTAGAAAATCTAGACAACAATTGATGTGGCGGGCTAATTTCAGTCTTCCCTATAGCGTAACCTGATGATATAGGGAATACTCAAGTTAGCCCGCCATATTAAATATTCTCAAGATTTTCTAATTTTAGAGCACAAATTTTCATTTTCGGGCATATATGAGCACAAACTAAGCACAAAATAATGGTGAAAATAGAATTGTGTTATGTTTGGTTTTCAATATGTGGCGGGATAGCTTGAGCTCTAGTTGAATCGCCTTCAATAAATATTATATAAAAGGCCTAGGTTCACCGCACTAACGTTCATGTTCAGGCACATATGAGCACAAACGAAATTAAAACGAATGGTGAAAACAGAATTTTGTTACATTGATATCTCAAAATGTGGCGGGCCAGCTTGAACTCAATTTTTCTACATGTTATGGTATAGGGGAGGCTCAACCTAGCCCGCCACATTAAAAGTTATATAGCATGCCTAATTTTAGAGCACAAATATTCATTTTCGGGCACATATGAGCACAAATGAAGCTTAATCGAATGGTGAAAACATAATTTTGTTACATTGTTATTTAAAAATGTGGCGGGCCAGCTTGAACTCAATTTTTCTACATGTTATGGCATAGGGAAGGCTCAACTTAGCCCGCCACATTAAATGTTATACAGCATGCCTAATTTTAGAGCACAAATATTCATTTCGGGCACATATGAGCACAAACGAGGCTTAAACGAATGGTGAAAACAGAATTTCGTTACATTGATATTTAAAAATGTGGCGGGCCAGCTTGAACTAATTTTTTCTACAGGTTATGATATAGGGAATGCTCAAGTTAGCCCGCCACATTAAATGTTCTCTAGATTTTCTAATTTTAAAGCACAAATCTTCATTTTCGGGCACATATGAGCACAAATGGAGCACAATGGATTGACTTAAATAAATTTGGTTATGTTGTGTTTTTAAATATGTGGCGGGCTAGCTTGAGCTCAAGTTGGCCCGCCACATTAAATATTTTTTGAATTGGCCAGTTTCACAGCACAAATGTTCATGTTCGGGCACATATGAGTACAAACCGAGCTCAATGGATTGACTTAAATAAATTGTGTTATGTTGTGTTTTTCAATATGTGGCGGGCTAGCTTGAGCTCAAGTTGCCCCACCACATTAAATATTTTTTAAATTGGCCAGTTTCACAGCACAAATGTTCATGTTCGGGCACATATGAGCACAAATAGAGCACAAACGATTAGACAAAAAAATAAAAAAAAAGTTCAGCAATGTGGCGGGCCAACTTGAGTCACGTTATTAACTGGTGGCTGTGGTAATAATGCTACAGTTTGTTCACATTTTTTTTTTACTCAACCTAACCTAGCATGGCCATAACGTAATTTGCTCCTCGCCCCCGCGAACCATCCTCTCACTCCAACCCCCTTCTGTTCAAAAAACGTTTCAACGCTTCTGAATCCTATTCGTTATTATTCATCAACGTGAAGCATGCATGGCCTCTCACTTTGTGGGTTGAGAATGAATTGAGATTTTTAGAACAACTTGCCGAGAAAGATATTTTGGCCTAAAAGGAATAAACAAACACTAAAATGGTAAAAGCTACATTATAAAGAACATCATTATGTTCACATATTAAGAATAATCAAGGCATGCTGGCTGAGGGGTGGTAGTCATGAGACAAGTATACAGAAGTGTGAACAAAAATTTTGTAGGGAAACCTGAAGAAACAAGATCCCTTGGTAGGCCAGGATGTTGGGGGGGGTTGAAAATATGATAATATATTTGAAGGGGAGGAGTTTGCTGGTAGTGTCTCAGGATACAGGGTTTAATGGCGAGATTACTTCCTGATGGCCACCAACTTTCGAATGCATTTAGGCCAGAGAGCTAACTAGATAGTTATAGTAACAGTTTCCACTTAACTTTTAAATTCAAAGAAAAAGAATTAAAGGGAATTTTAAGGTCAATTCAAAGTAAATGTTTTGGAATTTAAGATATAAAAACTCGCCATTCTTTGTGTCCCAATACCCGTTCACGCCATCCACATATTTACTCTAAAACACTAAGAATAAAAAGGTAATAATTCAGAGAATATGTGCCCGCATTTTTATGAAGGACGGGTAATACGCCATTTAGATTAAAAAAAATTATATCCTTAGTCAGGATTCAAACTAAAACCATATTTTCATCAGGACACTAGTCTAAATGACACTCACGCCTTTGTCCATGTGTTATGTGATTAATTAAATTATTTTTAAAAACCTCAATAAGAGTTTATTTACTTTAGCTCGTTTATCAGAAGGGTAGTAATGGGAGCAGGGGTGTGGACTTAGGGCTTCACCTCCCCCCTTCATCCTACACAAAACCATTATATATTTAGAAAAGGTGTAGAATTTATTTTACCCTATTCTACAATATGACACAGATTAAAACGAGCTCCACACGATAACGGATAATATAGTTAATGAATAAAAAAAAAATCTTTAAGACACGACACATTTGAACACTAAAGATATATGTTTACGAAAGAAAGGTAATTTCCCGAGATTCGACATTTCAAGGTCTTCTCTAGAAGTTCTCGCGGTGACGCGGAGACCAATAGAAAACAAGAAAAACCACAAGCAAAGCTTTCAGAGTGAACGAGAATGCTATCGGACGAGGCAGGATTAGAAGAGCTGTTAACACACCTGATTCTCAAATCATGATAGCAGTTGAGAGTGATTTCTCCACTAGGTAGTTTTTCTATTTTTCTGTTTCGATTGATGGCACGCAGTTTTAAAATTCACCCTCTTCCTTCTGTTTAGGTTGGTTGAATAAATAGGTTTGAAGTGGAATGGATGAAAACAAAGGCTTCGGTCTCATCTTGTTTAGTTTGCAGGTGGCAGGGAGGTTGTAGTTCAAATTTCAGCCGGGCTTAATCAGGTGGTTTTTTTCCTTCGTGCTTTTCAACTCCCCGCTAATGTGGATAAACTACTTCTAAATTCCACCTCCCTCACGAAACATGGAGTAAATACAGTAGCCCCATGGCTTCTTTGGTGCTGACTTCTGACAGTTAACATTTAAGTATGTACCTAAATTTTGACTGTCAGAAGTGACAGCTGCTAAACATATGTTTTTGCAGATCATGTGGTTCGCCGTAGGGATACATGATTTTGTCTGGTAACTTTTCAAAGTCGTCAGCTGTCAATCAGCACCAAGGAGGTCATGGAGCTACTGTAGCTCTGTATATAGGTCATTTCGAGCCTACTTATAAAATCGGAGAGAGGACGTAGTTTTATGCGGGGATGTCGAGTTCCTAATTAGATCCTTTTCCAACCCCTACTTCCCCCCACCCACAACTCACCAAGAGGAGGAACTCGACCATAGAATTAAATGACTTTTATCGAAAACGGGATTAAATGAGCTTTCGTGGAGGAACTCGAACACGCCCGTTTTATGCATTATCTTAGTCATTAGTGCTCCATCTGCTTGCGGACCCTGGTTTGTTTCTACAACGGCAAATTAACAGCTGAGGAACTGGGTGTTGTGTTTTATCTAGAATTAAGTTTGTTAGTATGGTAGGATTTTGGTAAAAAAAGTCTCTTTTATTAACATAATAACATTATTAGTAAGATACCTTTCAGACTGTTATCAGTAAATGTCCGGAAAAGATAAAGGATTTTTTTTAAATCCCGTTTTGAGAATTTAATTATTATTTTTTATTTCCGCGTTGAATAGGCTACCTGAACCATGGTTATCACAAAATGCAATTTTGTTCATTTCTGTGAAGAATTTAAAGAGTAAAAATTGAAGTTAATGACGAGTTTTGAAAATAAATAATTAATTTAGTCGATAAAAGTAATTAAAACGATAGTTTATATTAATTTTTAGGTTCTTAAATATATTTAAATTATTATTAATTTATATTAGAACCACAACTATCCGGAATAATTAAGACCAGTTTTGTTCATATAATATAAAATCTGGATAATTAATCTAATATAATTTCTCTCTCTCTCTCTCTCTCTCTATATATATATATATATATACACGTATGTATCTATGTATGTATAAAAAGAGTATTTCACACTAAAACAATTTATTGAAAATATAGTACTAAAAATAATATAAAGCATGTAGTAATTATTCATAAAAGAAATTATATTTGTGCAGTAAATACTGTATGTAGCCTATTTATTACACAGCAAAACATAAAAATAAATATTTGAACTTCTTTAAAGCATTTGGATACCATCTTCTGAAAAGTTAAGACAAAATCTATGAAAACTATTTTGTCCGAATTTATAACAAAGACTGCTGTATGACTGGTCACTGGGATAATCGGTGTCCGGTTAATCGGGTTTCTACTTTGTTTGAAACTTTTTAGATGCTAACAAAAAGTAGATACATTTGCCGTGTTTATTTATTTATAATTATGAAATAAACTTACGAAAATAGAGCATGTTAACATTATTATAATTCCGTTGATATTTGTTTACGTCTCGTTTTGACGCGATTAGAAAATAATCACCTTATGTATAAATATGTGAAAAATGTATTAAGTAACTTTAATAACTCTAAAAAAAAGTTCTTTCTAATCTAAATCATACTATAGCTTGTGAGTTCGAACTAGAGACGGTGTTGTTACAAAGCAATCAGAGCAGACATTCCTAATACAGGAAACGTGAACAATAACACCACCATCAGCGGAAAAACATTAGCGGGTCAGCCATTGTCTTCGAGTGTCAACAGCACAAGATTACGAGACTAGTCAAAGGAACGCGAAAACTATATCGGTGACCACTCGGTCTGAGGCATCAAGCTCCCGATCGACTGGATCGCCAGTGATGGAGAGAGTGGCGAGATGGGTTTCCACATGTGGTTGTAACATACCCTCTTCAAGTTAATACGCGTGAACTTGCGCTGAACAACCTTTCTTATCCTTACCGATTATATTAAGCCTTTGATAACCCTTTTGGATTAAGTGGTAAAAAGTGTGACTTGAAATCATGATAAGAGTCTTGCCCCATAACGCTTTTTTTATAGCACCGTGTCTTGCTACCTGTTCAGGCTATACGCATATGTACTAATTACGCTATTGAGTTAGGGATGAGGAAGGTTGAACTTAGAGGTAATGCACTAACATTTGCGTTAAGCTAGTGTGTAAAACCATTTTGTAAAAACCATCCTAAGTACACCCAACCAAGTTTCGAACCCCAATCTCCCTGTAATCGGCAGTCTAGTCTTTCTAGTCTATTGTGAAAGTGATGCCTTCTTAGAGCAAGGGCTCAAGCTCTACTTAGTCACAAACTCGGAGCGTGTTGTGGGCCACAGACTAAACAAACACGTTTGACTACATATATATTATACTTTTTTTTTCAGAGCGTCTTACTACCCGTTTGGACTATGACAATTTTTTTAATCACGCTAGTGAGTAAGGAACTAAAAAGATAGGTCTATAATTTAGAGAAAATGTAATCGCATTTGAGTAAAGTGAATGGGAAAAATCACCTAGAAAAAACCACTTCCCATACAGCTGGCTGGGACTCGAACCCTGACCTCACGGACACTGTGCAAAATGAACTACAAGAGCCTGACGTTTAATCCACGTGCCCATCGACGCAGGTCTTTACTAGCTATTTGATGCAATGTATTTAAAATGTTACTAAAATATATGTAGCCTAGTATATTTTAAATATTTTAAAACTTATATTTTCCCATATGTTTATGTGGGAAGGTGAAACATTCGAAGAAGTCCTTATTACATTCTTCAGACTACATAAAAATGTCCAGTAGCGGATTTAGGTTTGAGGACGCCCTAGGCCCGAGACGATATGGCGCCCTTTTTTTTTGTAACAGTATATATATATATATAAACATATAAACATACATATATACATATGTGTGTGTGTGTATAAAATAATGAAAATAATAACAATAGTAATAAGAAATATAATTCAGGTATAAATTAAACTTTTTGTTAGATATTTCAAATTTTAGTACTTGCCTGATTAATTATTTTAACAAAGAAATTCTACCCTCAAAATGGTACTATGTTTCGATAGTAAGAGCGCAATAAAATAAACTTTAAAATTTGGTCTTACAGTTTACAGAAAACCCAATCGATTTTTAATTTTAGTCATCTTAAAATTTTTGGCACCCCTCAAAATTTGCCGCCCTAGGCCCGGGCCTCACGGGCCTAAGCCTAAATCCGCTACTGAAAATGTCCACACTCAAATATTTAAAGATAAAAAAATAGCATAATTTAAGCTAATTAATTTTTTCTTTTGCAAAATTATATATTCACACTAGAATTTAAATGTGATTTTTTGTGTGACTATATAATTGCATGCCGGATAGTGTGTTTTAACATACAAGTATTGCAGAAAAGCGGGATGGTCAGACGTGACTCATGGGTCAGATGCGGCCCACGGGCCGTGAGTTTGCGAACCCTGCCTCAGGGGCTTAGACCATAAGGCCATCGAAGTATGTTTGCCTAGTAGCTGAGTTGTAATTTGTCAGCCTATAGGAGTGGTGTCAAACTAGATGAAAACTGAGAATTCCAAAGAAAACCTCATTTCCAAAAAAAAATTCCTTATTGTCACCATTTTAATTTTAAGTTATATTATAAAATGAAAATGAAATTTTTTATTTGTTTTAAGACTTACAATCCAATTTTAACAGAATATAAACATTTCTATTTGCAGCAATGGCGTAATTTATTGACTTTAAATCTTGTGTTGAAGTCACTTTAATAATTTATGTGATTGCACACCAACCTTACTTGTTAGATTTCCCCAAATAATGTACAATTTCCAAATGACATGAATGCAAATGGTGTATTAATATATTGTTTATAAAAATAAGAGTCCGCATTGTATGTTGGTTCACCAAAATGCTCATGGGCCACACAGAATCATGGATCGATTAGCGAGTTTGACATGCCTTGCCCAGTGAGTTGAGGGTCACGGGTTAGATTCCCGTCCTAGCCTAAACATATATCCGGCGAACCTAGGGTTTTGGCTTTCACAGTCTGTCCTACATTTTAAGTTGGTTTGTAAGCTCCACCCTGAAATTATCAGTGGGCTCATTAAGTTCACGTTAAATACCTGCAATAAAAATAGTATGTATCGTGAACGTTTCAATTTTTCTTCTTGTTCTCATTCATGTTGAGAAGTGAAAATATTCAGCGGTTCATTTACTAGTTTATAATAATTTAACAGTTCAGGCTATTTACCAGTCTTTAACAATTTGAAATTTCAGGTTATTTATCGGTATTTATGAATTTGAAAGATCAAGTGATTTCCTGTTTTCTATAAATTTGAAATATCAGGTTATTTACCGGTCCTTATCAATGTGACATATCAGGTTATGTAGCGGTTTTCTTACAGACTATCTATGATAAAAGTTTTTCTTAGTTTTATGGTTTCTTGAGCAACTTTTGATAAAATAAAAATATTGTGGAGCACTAGAGGAAGTCGTCTTATTTGACGACCCTTATCAGTAATCACATAACAATTTTGACTTATAATAGGATCCACAGCAGTGGTCTAATGATCTAACACATGGGTCGGAAACCTATTAAGCATGAAGATCTATTTAAAAAAAATACTCTCGGGGCACCAACAAAAAGGTCGATTTTAAAATTTGAATTTTCAAAGTTAATTTATGTATTTATTAGTGACAAGTTGAGAATATACTTATTTTAAAATAAAATAAACAAAACATAAACTATAATATTAACGTTCTTCATATTTAAATATTTTAGTCTCAAATATTGAGGCATGTTACAAAGTGGGTATATTTGTCAGAAATTTATTTATTAAAATATTTATGGAATAATAAATTGAGGACTAAGGAGGACTACATAGCAAAGAAGTTTAATTTCAAATAATACTCGACAACCATCATGTTATTTATCAAACAAAACTATTTAATAAAAAAAATGTACATCACAAAATATAAGGTGGGCACCTAAAATTGTATACAATCTGTCAAGAGGGCAACACGGCGCCCGCGGGAACCGCGTAGCTAACCTCTGGTACAACACATTAATCTAGTAATCTAGACTGAATTGTCAGTAACTGACATATCAAGATTCGAATTCCGTTCGGGCGTATTGAAGGACCTTTTTTCTTAATAGTTTTCCAATCTCCCTTCACACAAATACGGGTACGTTCAATCTAAATTTCTTCCTTTCTAATCCATATTCCACTATTGTAATTAATCTATGCGCATAGGGGGTAATAAGCTGTATCAGGGGGGGAAAATATGATTTTGGTAGGAAGGAAATTATAGAAAATACAAACCTATAATTTTATTGGTCAACATTTATCCCATTTTAATTCATTACTAGTATTGTTTTATAGATATTTATATTCTATATTCAAATTTACAGTTTTGGATCACATATAAATATGTTAAAATTATTTTAGTAACGTTTATAGCTGTCAAAAAAGTGCCTCCTTATGTAAATCAGACTGTATCTATATTTCACACCAGCAAAGTTGGACGAGAGCCTATCATGGCTGACTTCGACTTGGAAAGTCGGGATTTAATCCTTTCCGGCCACCTGATGTATTTTCAACAGTCTCGGTCTGGTGAATTGGGGGGGGGGTTCTTAAATGGTTTTCCACTCTCCCTCCACGCAAATGCGGGTTCACTTCCTTTAATTCAACCATCCCAATTCCTAATCCATTAGCGTAATTAGTACTTAAAGCGTATAACCCCAACGGGTAGTAAGACGCGGTGCTAAATAATAATAAAAATAATAATATTTTCAACAGCATAAGAATAAAACGAAACCATCGTAGTTATTTTGAAATAAAATATTTGCATACTAAGTAGCTATAGAGTAACTTAATTTTAGTTAGTCTATAACACATTTTGACTTAGAAGTTTGAAATTTTAAATTAATTTAGATGATAAATTCTGGCCTCGAGGTTTGAAGGATTTAAATAAATTTTGGTGATGAACACTTTCACTTCAAAGTTTGTTTCGTCCTTGAGTACGTAAAGGTAGTTTAAGGTTTACGCAATCTAACTGTCTGTCTATTATTGTTTTTTCTTCAATAAGTTTCGACCATTTGGACTTCAATCTCCTGCTGATAGAAATATTCATCCAAGAACCAAGGCATAACGAGTTCAATGTTTCGCTTTGCCTATTGTAATGAAGATAGTGCATTACACCAATGACTTGTAATATGGGAATAATAGTAGCATTTATGATTGGTCTATCTACTCCAACCATGACCCAGGTATATTTATCTAACAGTTGATAAACTTAGTAGATTCACTTTTATTTAAACCCTCTACATACACCAAGAACCGTAGCTTGTGACAAGTTATGTAAATTTTAATGAATCAGATAGCCGAAGCTATCATCTATGCATTTTAGTGAGGATAGCACCACTTAGATATCATATTCTGAAAATTGAATCATGACACCTGGACATGGGAATCGAACCCGGGACCTTCGGCTTAGTACGCCAATTCTCTTACCACTGAGCTATTCAGGATATGCAATCCCGTACAATTATAATATAATTGTCTATTGGCTGCAATAAATATGCCAACTACCGAATCGTGGATGGCTGCGTTGTCTGATGGCTGTGATCTTATATAATCACATGTTTATAAACTGACGACTTCCGCACGTCCATCAAAGACTCTGCCTTAAAAATATGAGTGAAGAATGACCATGGGCACGGGACGAATCCTGGATAGCTCAGTGGTAAGAGCATTTACGTATTAAGCCAAAGGTCCCAGGTTCGATTCCCGTGTACAGGAGTCATTTTTCAATTTACAGAATATGTAAATTTTGACAACTATAGCCGAAATGTTGTCTATAAACATATTAACTCGTAGTTAAAGAGTCAAATTTTCATAGGAATACAGCTAGAAAAGTTACTAGATTTACTTTAATACATCACCCGCCTCGGTGGCATAGTTGCCTAACGCGCTTGTCGTGTTAAGCTCGACTGCTGAGGACGGGGAGATCAAGGTTCGAATCTCTGTCGGGTGAACTGGGGTCTAAATGGTTTTCCATTCTCCCTCCACGCAAATGCGGGTTTACTTTCTCTAATACAACCTTCCTAATCCATTAAAGTAATTAGTACTTAAAGCGTATAAGCCGAACGGGTAGTAAGACACGGTGCTAAATATTATATTATACTTTTATATATTCATACGTCAGAAAATATTAACTGAAAATGTAGCTTTTGATAAATATTATTAAAACAACACTTATAGTATAGTAAAATGCTATCAATTTTGGCCACAAACAATATTTAAATGTTTTATGAAAAACCCTTCCTATGAAAATTAGGCTACCAAATAATATACTAGATCGTGTTAAACTACTTCTTCATAAAGGTCCATCGAGTAATGAATATAGCAAATATAGCCATAGCTTGATTTTGGTAGGAAAACAGTATATGTCAGTAACGTTACTAAAACAATTTTAATTGGTTCATACATCAATTCATGCTGTATGCCTATACAGTAGTAATTTGTGATAGATATTATCAATACCTATAAAACAACACAAGTAATACAGTACAACGTCGGCGTCAAAGAGATCTGTTTGAATTTTATCTAATGTTCTTCAAACCAAAATCAAAGTAATGTGTATATTTTAATTGTTTATCAATTATTTAGATATTTAGGCTATAGTAAAACCTTGATAATATGGACAGTACTTACACTCAATATTTCTCTTTATGGATGTATTATGGTCAGCAACTAAAAGTAATCTAAAAATGAACAAACTTAGGCCTATTACGAACTTAAACACATTTTTTAGCACCGCCTCTTACTATCCGTTCGGGTTATACGCATATGCATCGAGTAATCTAATGTATTAGGGATAAGAAAGGTTGAATATTAGATTGAGTGTTCCTGCATTTGCGTGGTAAGAGAGTGTGGAAAACCCTACCCAGTCAACCCGAATGGGATTCGATCCTTGATACTCCCAACATCAGCAATCAAGTATATTGTATGAGTGACACCCTAGACCATACGGCCACCGAAGAGGGTCTTAAACAAAGTGGTACCAAAAGTTCGTAAAATAAGATCGACCGCTTCTTCTAGCCCCGTCAACCTTAAAAGAGCTACTTGTCCCACAGAACCCGGACCATTCAGTTCACTTCAAGTTTAATTGATTTTTAATTTTTACCACAATTTTTTTAGTAGCATACTGCATAATCCAACAAATCCATAGGTTTTCCTCTACTGTATGTACGGTACAATATATGTATTTTTAAATTTTATTGTTATTTAGGTTAATCTGGACTTTCAGCAATCTAGACTATGCCCTTTCGCTACCCTATTTAATTCGGAATATTGAAGCTTGGCTATAATCTTATTATTATTATTATTATTATTATTATTATTATTATTATTAGCACCGCGTCTTACTACCCGTTCGGGTTATACGCACT
>CABEEJ010000317.1:283159-317598 GCA_901482245.1 Timema douglasi | reverse complement strand
ACTATAGTTGCGACTATCCGTTCATCCATACTATCCAGTCCGGTTCTCGGTGATAACAAGTCCGTTTTAAAATAAATAAAACTGTTACATATCCAGTATAAAACACCTACTGAATTTGTAATGTCATCCATTTGACGCTCTATTTTTACTCGTTCTCGCTTTTTAGCCGATGTTCCATTTCCAAAATAAAATACTTTACAGTAAGGATTTAATAAATTATTTCTAGTTTAGTATGTACAGTTCCTCTATAATTACTGTATTTATATTTTACATAATAATCAAAAACGGGCAAATTCTATTAAAACAAAGTTAGATGTTCTTTGAAAGTTAAAAAAAAAGTAGTCAAACCCACGTTGAAAATTATTTACAATCTGATTTCGTATTATCCGTGTTTTCTGTTATTCGTCCCGCAATATCGCCACTTTAAGCCTAATAATTGTGACTATAATGTATTTATATTTTTATTATTAGTAAATCTAATTACTAGGATATTTCAGTTTCATTATAGTTGATTACGTCAGTTTTCAGTCCACTTAAAACATCAACTTCTACTTCCTCGTGACATGATCAAAAATGCGTCTAGATTATTAGTCATTAAATGAGAGTCTGTTTTTGAAATAATTAAATTTGTAAAATAATTCTCCTCCCACTACTTGTGATATATTAAAAAAAAATAGTAAAGTACATAACTGTGTGTTCTCTTCAAACAAATGACTCTACGTTTGTCTTAAGACAAAAACACCAAGAAACAACAAATGGAACAGGTTTACATTTAATTATTATTATTATTAGCACCACGTCTTACTACCCGTTCGGGTTATACGCACTTACGCTAATATGTAATGGTAGGGTGATAGTGAGATGAAATGGATGACCTACAGTTTAACGTGGAATACGAACCATGGTGGAGGCCTGGAATTCCCCACATTCACAAGATGTCTTGTCAGAGGTGAAAGAAGGGTTTGGTAATCAGATAAATCTGTGCCGGGACCTGGGATTGAACCCCAGCCGCCAGCACAGAAGTCTGACACCTTACCCCTAGACCGCCAGGTCACCCTATATTTAATCACACACATTACTTACACATACCTAATCACGCCATTTACTTACAGGGTAGGCAAGAAACTGTGTATTTAGCTAAAAAAAAAATCATCAACTCTGTACTTAATCTCTCCTAACTAACTCTATCCGTACTTCTCTGTCCTTTCACACTGCCTTAAACAACATACATACATCGAGTCATACATGCTCTTTTTTAAAACTCTCAATGTTTCTCTCTCACATTTAGCCACGTCTTATACATGGTCCACCCCTTCATTTTTATCCACACACTCTACCTTCATATGTTTGCTTCGTTACTCTATCCACTCTCATCCTCTCAACATGTACGATATGATTAAATGTATTCATAAACTAGATATATCCATCGTATATATATTCATAAATTATGTATTATGGACATATTCAGACGATTAACCGGGATTTTATTAAAATTTAATTGATAAAAACAGTTTAAAATAGTTACGGTGGGTCAAATCAAACTGGCCCACCAGGATATCTCACGGCCCTACCAACCCGTTAGTTTTCAACCATTCTATCTACTTATACCCTCATTAGTTTAGTTTAAAAAACTTAGCTTATGGTTAAAAAGTCCTCTCTTTGGTATGTAATATTAATAGAAATACCGAGTCACGTAACTCTTAATATTTATGTCTTCGAACAATATTTATGACCTTTAGAGATAAAATTAAAAAAATACAATTTCATGAGGACGAAACAAATTATACACATGGGAATTAAAACAAACAAAAAATCTGCCATTTTGTGTTTGATTTATTATATTTACCCATTGTGAACAATCATGGACTGAGCGTAGCTAGAATTTTAAAAACACACAGGTATATTTCATGTTTATTTTATAAATATACTGGCTATATAATCACATGACTTGCAGACTAGCTTAACCTAAAATAGTACATTTAATACTAGACATATAGCCTTTACGCTTAGATATTCACAGTCCAATTCTAGCCGATCCTTTTGAACAGCTATACAATTTAATATATAGATTTCAAGTATTCATACGTTAAGTCTGTGATCTGCATCTTTTAGCTTTTATAGATATTTTACCTAAAAATGACCATGATAATAATAATAATAATAATAAATTCAAATTTCATTAATGTTGACCACAAATAAATATGTTTATATCTTATAGAAAAAATCTTCCTACGAATATTCGACTGTATACTCTTAATTTTCAATTTCTGCGTCTTAATACCTGTCCGGGATAGCTTGATATTAACGGAATAGTAATGAGCAAAGTAAAATTAGATAGGAAAATAACCCTAATTTATTTTTAAGAGAGGTGGAAAACCATTTAAAGAAATCCACCTCATTACACACATCAATGATTTTATACATCAACCTCCCGATCACCAGACATAACAAGACTCACGTCTTAGCCCGCATGTCCAATAGTGAGGTTACTTTAAGTAATTCGATTGAAGTAAATATCTTAGTTTGCACCGAGGCTACTTAGACTTGCAGCCGATCATTCTAAGCCCCCAGTCACAGGTAAGAATGTAGGAAAAGTATCAATATTGTTTATTAGTATCATTATTTTCCTTTCGATACCACTATATTTCTTTTTCCAATTTTTTTCTCTCTATGATTACTAACACCTTGTTTTTGGAAGGGTAACGAACTAAACCCTTAATAGGTTAAGTTTAATGTATTTGGCTTGGTAAGAGGTCATTTGTACACTAGGTAACGCTTCTTTACTAATTTTTTTGACCTTCCCCTTTCCCCTATGTAACACCAAGTCTTTTCACCTTCCCCCTACAACCTGTGTTACGTAACTTTCACACATCTAGAGTGAAAGTCATTATTGCATAGGGAAGCTTTTGTGACACTAAAAGAAGGATTTAAATTTAATACAACTCAGAATTAGAAGTTATCAATAAGTATGTTTATTAACAGTGAAATAATTAACAATAATATTATTTTTACCCGCCTTGATTGTCGCATGGTCTAAGGCGCTTCTCTCGAAATAGACTAGATGGATGATGACGGGGATATCATGTTTCTCTCTCAGACGGGCTTACTAACGATGTTTTTTCTAAGTAGTTTCCCATTATCTCTCTCTCTCTACGTGAATGCGTATACGATTCCTCTCAATTTAACCTTCATCATCCTTAAAATCATTAGTGTAATTAGTACATAAACGTATAATCCAAACGGATAGTAAGACACAGTGCTAGTATAAAAATTAATATTTTTTCCAACATTATAATTTAATGATGAGCTCTTCGTTAACACTACTATATAAACACCCTCCCCAATGTAACAGCCTGTATTTATTAGAGTTCCCCTCTTTTACATTCACAACAGCGTTACATGGTTTATGGATTGGCCCAAATATAATATTTTTAAGCTCACACTCTGAATGGCTGATTAAAAGTTAGCTCGGAAAGGCACTTAACTAAGTCTAAAATTACTATATTGTGATGATTTAAATATTATTTCGTATTTTATTTCGACATGCAATTGGTGTCGATAATTTTATTCCAATACTTGGAATTAGTAAACTATCTGTTATTTTCTTCAATCACTAAAAAGGAGTCAAGATTCTATTATTTTCTTCCATCAATAGAAATGAGTCAAGTATCTTTTTTTTCCATCACTAGAAATGAATCAAGTATATTTTTTTCCCATCAATAGAAATGAGTCAAGTCTCTTTTTTATTTTCTTCCATCAATAAAAATGAGTCAAGAATCTTTTTTTCTCATCAATAGAAATGAGTCAAGTATCTTTTTTTCCATCACTAGAAATGAGTCAAGTCTCTTTTTTATTTTCTTCCATCAATAAAAATGAGTCAAGTATCTTTTTTTCCCATCAATAGAAATGAGTCAAGTATCTTTTTTATTTTCTTCCATCAATAAAAATTAGTCAAGTATCTTTTTTTCCCATAAATAGAAATGAATCAAGTATCTTTTTTTTCCCATCAAAATAAATGACTCAAGTATCGATATATTTCTTTCCTCGCTAGAAATGAGCCAATCATCGATAATTTTCTTACAATACTATAAATTAGTAATTGTTATTTAATTTATTTGAGAATTTTAATGCGCACTTCGTGAGCCAACTGATTATATCTGCACATGACTTATTAACAAACTTAAATCTAGAACAGACACAACATCCAGCCCCCCTCCCCTACCCTCCCGACCGTTAATTCATCTGGGTGAAAGGGAAAACCCATATTTCACCAATTATTATATATTGTTTTTGTCATGCCAGGAATTGAGCCCGGGACCCTTAGCTAAGTATACAGACACGCTACCGACTGAGTTAAGGTGTCAGACTATAAATTAGTCGATACTCTTCTCTCGATACCATATTCCTTTCTTCAAACGTAACGGCTATACGCGCAGAATAAAATAAACATTGGTACATAAGCCGGGGTAGCTTATGAGCGTGAGAGCGAATAGGATGATTCTAGGGGTTGCGGGTAATGTCGGAGAGAGGGGGAATAGGGGTTGATTCTGACAGGGCAAAGAAGGAAGGGCTACCAGCGAGGTGGAGGGGAAGAAGGGAAAGGATTTGCCGTATTTGTGATGTTAAATTCAATTAAAGTGCATTTACATGAGCAAGGGAAATGCGGAGTAGGATTTGTCGGTTGAGAGAGTAACGCCTTCTTCAGTCAAATGATTCAGTTTAACCCTGAAATGTGGTCGGTTGGGGGTTGGCAAGAAGAGGAGGGTGAGAGGGTGAGTAAATGTACGGCAAAGGAAGGGAGAACATCGTTCAGAAGGTTGGAGGGGTGTTGGATTGTGTTGGGGGTAAGTAAAGTATAGGAAGCTTGAAAATTCACCGTTATATTTTGTTTTTCATGAATTATTATTATCATTATTTAGCTCAGCATCTTACTACCCGTTCGGGTTATACGCACTTACGCTAATATGTAATGTTAGGGTGATTGTGAGATGAAATGGAGGACCTACAGTTTAACGTGGAATCCGAACCACGGTAGAGGCCTGGCATTCCACACATTCACAAGTTGTGATGAATACACGTCTTGTCAGAGGTGAAGGAAGGGTTTGGCAATCAGATAAATATGTGCCGGGCCCGAGGATTGAACCCTGGACCCTAGCACAGAAGTCTGACACCTTACCCCTAGACCCCCAGGTCAACCTTTGGCTGGTTTTAATTAGGGTGGTTCATCCAGAATGATTTTTCCACTATTCTTCCACGAAAATTTAAGTACACTTTCTCTGAATATAACCTTCCTAACCTATAAAACCATAAACGTATTACCCTTGTGGTGCTTGGAATAAAATGTTAGTTGTATACCACCCTGTATCGTACTTACATTAGTCATAGTGTATTAGGGGGAAGCCCCCGTATGGTAGGATGGACGGATTTGATTAGACCGTCCTTGTGCCCTCCTTTAATGGGGAAAAGAGGGGAGAAATAATTGTATTCAAGTTGGTCCCATTCACCGCGCAGCACGCAGGGCTCGCCCTTAACTGCTGCATTCACGACTCTTTCTGAGGAAAGAAATAAACCCCATTTAAGGGTCAGTTTGATGGGTTATTTATCAGCACGTCTATTTGCCGGATATGGGTGTTCCTTCTTAGACAGTTATGTTCATTTGTTATTTTATATTTTTTGGTCTAAATTGATTTTACTTTTAGCTTCCCTCGACGGAACATGACTTGCAAATGAATAGGATTGTGAGAAGGTCACTTTTTAAAGGCGGGATGGATGAGGATGCAAATTGAGTTCAGGTTTTTTTTAAAGGCTTTACTAAAAAAAAAGGTGACCTGGCGGTCTAGGGGTAAGGTGTCAGACTTTTATGCTGGCGGCCGGGGTTCAATCCTCGGTACCGACACAGATTTATCTGATTACCAAACCCTTCCTTCACCTCTGACAAGACATCTTGTGAATGTGGGGAATNCATCTCACAATCACCCTAACATTACACATTACCGTAAGTGCGTATAACCCGAACGGGTAGTAAGACGCGGTGCTAATAATAATAATAATAATAATAATAATAATAATAATACTAACAAAAATAATTGTTAGCTAAATTTACTATCAAGAAAATAGGTGTACATTTCATATGAAAGTCTACCTTCCTCATCCATACTCCATTAATGTAATTAATGATGTGGATAGCCCCAACTAGTACTAAGATTTTTTTTTATCAATGCGTCTTACTACCCATTCGGGCTATACGCATATGTACTAAAGACTCCAATGTGCTGGGGATTAGGAAGGTTATATCTATTGGAACTTTTCCTGCATTTGCATGGAGGGAGAGTGGAAAATCATTCATGGAAAACCATCCTCAGTACACCCGACCGAGGTCAAACCACGATCTCGTCATCTTCGGCAGTCTAGTCTACTGTGAGAATAGCGTCTTATACTATGAGGCCACCTAAACGGGGGTTAATAATATTGAAGTAAGTCTACCTTAGGTAGTGCGAACGATGTGCTAGACAACTTTAAACTAATATTATTGACGTGTATAAAAACATAAGTTAATGCTAAAAACGTATAGGTCGATTTGATTTAAAACCTTAAGTGAACTTTAGTTAATACTATCAACGTGTAATCTAACTTTAATGAATACTATCGATGTGTAGGTTAACATCAGTTGATACTATCAATGTGTAAGCTAACTTTAATGAATACTATCGATGTGTAAGCTAACATCAATTAAAAATATCATCGTGTAAGCTAGCTTTAATGAATACTATCGATGTATAGTTTAACATCAATTAATACTATCAACGTGTAAGCTAACGTTAATGAATACTATCGATGTATATTATTTTAACATCAATTAATAATATCAATGTGTAAGCTGACTTTAATGAATACTATTGATGTGTAGGCTAACATCAGTTGATACTATTAAAGTACTATCAACGTGTAAGCTAACTTTAATGAATACTATCGATGTGCAGTTTAACATTAATTAATAATATCAACGTGTAAGCTAACTTTAATGAATACTATCGATGTGTAGGTTAACATCAGTTGATACCATCAACGTGTAAGCTAACTTTAATGAATACTATCGATGTGTAGGCTAACATCAATTAAAATATCAACGTGTAAGCTAGATTTAATGAATACTATCGATGTATAGTTTAACATCAATTAATACTATCAACGTGTAAGCTAACGTTAATGAATACTATCGATGTATATTTTAACATCAATTAATAATATCAATGTGTAAGCTGACTTTAATGAATACTATTGATGTGTAGGCTAACATCAGTTGATACTATCAACGTGTAAGCTAACTTTAGTGAATAATATCCACGTGTAGTTCTAGATCATTTAATAATTATCGACGTGTAAGTAAAATCGCTTGGCTGGAACCCGCCGCGTTAAATTAGGACGTTTTAAAACGTCTTGACGCGGGCGGGTGGAAGGTGAGGGTTGACGCGACGGAGGAGTGTTTCGGAAGTGAGTTAGCTGAGCCATAGACAGCGGACGTATAAAGTTTGAAGAGAGAGTGGTTTGAAGACCACAGGTAGCAGTTATGCCGAACTTGGGCAGTGCTACCCCTACCTCAGTCAAAGTGAAGAGAGGTTCGGTAGTTAAAGTAGCTCTATAATGGTTTTAAACTGTCTTGGACTGTATGGGGGGAAAATACTCAGATCACGTTCATAGGAAGAAGAAACAAGTGTGTGTTTTATTTTTTAGTTTTTTCCCTCCTACATTTTATGTTCTGCTGCTGCAAAAATGTTATTCCTTGTACATGTCAGGAATATCTTAGATGATTTCTGGGGAGATGATACGAAGGTTTCCTCTATTTATAGTCTTCCCATTTTATACCTGTAAGAAGATCATCAGGTTTTGTACATCTCGGAGTACCAAATTTTACAATCAAAACATAGGTGAGCATGGTTATCATGGTTTTTTTTTGTGGCAAAGTCCCCCTTGATGATACGACAGATTCTTAGACTCTTCCAATGAGCCAAATACAAAAATGAAAGCAAGTATCTACTTGATAACATTATTACCTTTAAAATAAAACTGCATTTTTCTGTTAATATATCCTCGCGAACACTTTCATTTTCCAAGACGCCTTTTAATTACTATTGAACTCATTAAATTTTCTGAATACATAGATAATATTTAAATGTAAGCTTGGTAAAAAAAAAATTAAGCAAGTTGAACGTTACTTGTGTAGTTTTTAATTGTTAAAAAACACTTTTCCTATTTACTAATACGAATACTAGACTACAATTAAAACTTATGTAAACAGGTCATTGTAATATAATCAGCAATTTTACTTTGGAATTGAAATTGGAATTTATATTCTAGTTTCTTCTTGCTTTTCAAGTACAAATAACATGTTGACGAATTAAAATAATTAAATAAATCAAGTTCTTTTTTTTAATTCTTTTTATTTTTATAAGCTTTAAAGGTTTTAAGTTTTCTAAATCTATTGAGTGTATCTTCAACAATTTCACCAACTTTTAGCTTTTCAAGCTCATTTTGGAGTACACAAATTCCTCTGGACACGCGCGCGCGCGCACACACACACACACACACACACAAAATTATACTTTTATTAACACAGATTCTTATATTATTATTATTATTATTATTAGCAGCGCGTCTTACTAACCGTTCGGGTTATACACACTTACGCTAATGTGTAATGGTAGGGTGATTGTGAGATGAAATGGAGGACCTACAGTTTAACGTGGAATCCGAACCACGGTGGAGGCCTGGCATTCCCCACATTCACAAGATGTCTTGTCAGAGGTGAAGGAGGGGTTTGGTAATCAGAAAAATCTGTGCTGGGACCGAGGATTGAACCCCGGCCGCCAGCACAGATGCTTATATCATGAACACGTATTAAGACGCATTAATAAAATAATAGTTTCATTGATCTCAATGATTGTACTGTTTAAGACTGCAAAGTCCAGGCTACATTACCACGATGTGACGGCTACTATCCTTAGGGGGGAGGAGGGTTTCTTAAATTGGGGTGAAAAGAAACTCACGCACCTTTCTGTCCGTATCACTTTCCAGATTTTTTGGCATGTATACAGGGTGCTCCTGGGCTAAACGCCCAACATTTTGGAAGTGGTAGTGGATCAAAAAACTAACTCAAAATATATTTGGGAGGTTTGCTTGTTTTAACTTCCGTTTCGATCAAACAGTAAAATACTAATTAAAAACCAAATCGGTAAGTATTGGTTAAAATATTTTATATATTTATTTTGTTCAAATTGGCGGCCTCCAGCCCGGAGACAAGCAGAATGATCCTATCAATAACAGAACGAGTGACTGACCGACATTGTGAGACTGTTGTTTCTTCGCACTCTTGCGTTATCCTTTGTTGTAATGATTGAAGGTCATTAACAGGCACTTCATACACTTTTTGCTTGAGAAATCTCCATTAAAAAATATCTAATGGCGTTAAATCAGGTGAACACAGAGACCAAGCCACAGATCCAACACGACTGATCTATGTTCCAGGAAAATGAATATTAAACTATTGCCGAGGACATATGCAGAAAAAAGCCATTAGATTTAGATTTTTTTCTGTTTCCGTGAAAAGGAAGCTAAAACGATAAAATCTCAAAAATATACTTTAGTTAGTTTTTTGATGTACTGCCACCTCCCGCTTAGCCGTTTAATTCAGGAACACCCTGTATATATCACCGTGTTTCTCGTTCTATCCAGGTTATACGTGGATTTGATAACTAATCTAATAGGTTAGGGATGAGGACAGAAGCATTTTATAGTTAATCTACCCACATTTGAGTGGAACGAGATTGAAAAACCATTTATTGGAAACCACCTTGAGTAAACCCTAACAGGATTTGATTCCTGATCGCCCCTTCCTCAGAATACTTGTTTAAAACAACCAAAAGGTTGTTATAGTGGATAGTTTTGGATTAATTTTCTACATTTTGTGATTAGAGTAGTTTTTAAAAATGTCATGAACACAACTTTTAAGATTACTATCTTTATAAAATTTAGTTAAACGTATCTAGAGACCCCGTTTTTATCATTTTATATCGATCTCTAAAATGATTCTTTTTCTATAAAATCTCAACATAAATGGTAGGACGCACCGCATAGACTTTCTATCGCTTTTATCTTAAAATAGACATTTACTAAAAACTCGTAAGATTTGTGAAACGAAATTATAGGTGTATACATTGTTTTAGAAACATTACACCAAAGATGATAAATTAAATAATATACACTGCTACTTACTCTATGGCGCTAAGAACTAGGAACACTGGTACAGAAAAATTGAGAAAAAATAAATCTTTGTCCACCAAAGAGCTTAAGAATCAAACTCATTTTCAAATACCCGAATTAAAAAAGCATCATGCTTATACCTAAGAGATTATTGATTTTATAAAAATATATTTTGAATTAAAGGTTTTTTTAAACAGTAACTTACAATGATGATATATTTCGTGTCTTAGATGAAGTTATGGATAAATGCTCAAAATTGGAAAATCTACCTTAAGTAAAGTATGAAAATGAGAATTGCCATCTTGTTAAAAATGATGAGGTGTTTTCAGATATTAAATTTAGTTAAAATCGTTAGTGCGAGTTTTGAGAAAAAGGTTTTTTTTGGTTGTCTTTATTCCCTTCAGTAAACTACTCTTAAACATTGGGTTAGATATCTAATTCCAAAAACCTATCGCGGGGTAGGGGGCGGTAGTTTATGAACATTCCAGATATCAAGTTTTAGCCCAATCGGTAAAATAGTTATATGTACAGATAGACAAACGGACAAACAGACGGCATTGCGAAAACAACTTTTTTGGCTTAGATTTTTTTTTGACGATCACAGTACTTTCTCTCCGAGGTGTCGTGAGAAA
Source organism: Timema douglasi (assembly GCA_901482245.1). Classification (NCBI taxonomy): domain Eukaryota; kingdom Metazoa; phylum Arthropoda; class Insecta; order Phasmatodea; family Timematidae; genus Timema; species Timema douglasi. The sequence continues at coordinate 306,709 of CABEEJ010000317.1, read as the reverse complement.
GTAAAAATAAGGATCTGAACGCCTCCCCGAACGTTAAACCTGAACACCAGTTGTCCATCATCATGTTAGTTGCCTCCGAAGATGCCTGAAAGATATATCTTCAGCAACCTGTTATCCGATCCTTTCAAAGGGGGTAAAAAATAAACGAGTCATGTCAACTTATAGCCCCACTATATCAACCGAAGGGGCTGATTGTTAGGAAAGCTTGTGAGGTAGGTAGGGTGAGAGCTTGTTTTCAATTTACGTTCGGTAAAGTAAACTGAAAGTGTTTCGTTGTGATGGATTGACGTTGAAAGGCTGAGGTAGCAAGGCCAAAGCTCTCGTTAACTTCCCCGCCTGCGGCAAACACGGGTACCGAGGGTGCCGACTGGCCAGTCAAGTCGACTTGAAACGACCAATACTAGATCATGGTTATGCAGGGGTGGACCAAGATATTGGTGTTAAAATAGGGTTATTTTCCCTAAAGAGGAGATTAAAACTTTAGGGTGGATTTTCCTCAGTGGTGGCTTGTGATCTACTAAGTAGAGTCCATAGGAGTGATGGTAACTGACAAATAGTAGAAGATGTAAGAACTGTTAAAATAAAAATAGAACTGAAACAAATTTATAGTATAAGTAGGTATTTTGTTATATTCTTTGAATTGAAAAATGATGACTGGTCACCGGAATCAAACCAGGGAATTTTGGTTTAGTACGGCAATGATCTAACCACTAAGCTTTCCAGGAGTCATCCCATGCCCGGGTCATTATTCACATATTTTAAGTCAGAGTCTGTAATGGACGTGTGGACATAGTCAGCTATATATGAGTGACCAATTAAGATAACGAGCTATCGGATGACGTAGCCTCCTTCAACTCGGGAGGGCTTTATGCTGCCGATATTACTTAGAATGTTAGCTCGTTATCTTAATTGATCACTCATATGTAGCTGACGATTTACACACGTCCATCACAGATTCTGCCTTATAATATAAGTGAATAATGACCCTTGGCCACAGACAAATAATTTACCCAGACACTCAACCTTCAGGTTAAAATAGTTGCGCTCCTTTTGTCAGCTTGAGTCCTTCACCACTAGGATCGCTGCGGTTAGCCCTATCATCACCCAGTAGTGACACTAGCGAAGCCCAGTGTTGAAAAACTCAAGCTGGGAAAAGGAGCGCAGTGAAGCCCCTGTAAGGTTGAGAGTCTGTTTCTTGCTTGTCTGTGGACCTGGGAACGTGAGGACTCTAGGATAACTAAGTGTTTAGAACATTGGCACAGTAAGCCAAAGGTCTCGGCTTTGATTCCAGTGTCCAGACGTTTTTAAATAATATAAAGAATATAAAACAAATTGTTTTTTTTTTGTGAAAGTTTCAACTGCCAAACGTGATCACAAATCAAAATATTATCTTGTACATTATATGGTTTGGCGAATGGTTATATGAGAGTAAATCTGTTAACTTTTACAAGCTGTCAGTTACCTACATTCCTACTGTAGATGGGGTGTAAAGGTAAAGAGAGGGAATTGAGGTGGACGGCACCTAGAGGCAGAGCTTATTACATATGTTCATGAAGCCATACAATATTGGGTTGGGGGAGGGGGGGGGGGAAGTTGTTAACAAATACTAAATGCAAACAAATAATCGCATTTAGAGAGAAAAAAAAATTAGGTAACATTTTAAAATCATTAAATCCCAGATGGAAAGGGGATATGTTAATTAAAGCTTCGATTATAATTTATTTATAATTTTAAAGTATTAATATATCGAGCCAACATTAGACCCGACGTTAGTGACAGATTCAACCACCAAGCGCTGTAGTCGAAACATGAGCGTGAGAAGAGGTCTGGAATCGCTATTTTTTCTTTATTGCAGCTCATTTGATAATGTTTCTGATGTTGACATTCTAAGGGTGAATTAAATTTAAGCTATCTCATTTTCACTCGTTCAATTTAAATAGCTTGCATTTTCCTCATTGTTTTTTGTTTATGGCTAAACCGAAAATTTTTCCGGAAAAAAGCAATGGTAACTTTCCAAAAAGGAAACTTTTCCATCGCATAAAATAGGAATTGGCCTTTTATATTGCCAAATTCTCACTTGTTGGTTCATTTAGATTTTTCTTTCTCATATTATAATTATTTATTTATTTATTTGAGGTATTTAGCGTTCACTTTATGAACCGACTGATTACGTCAGAACAAGAGAGTTTCTATGATCAAGGGTGTAAGAACCTACCAATTTTACCAGGTAAGGTATTTTAACATGCCTAGCAGGTTTCTTTTAAATGCCACAATCGACTTGGAACTGATGGTTCTACTCCCCATTTGATGGAAGTTATGCTGCTGATTTTTATCGCTCAAAAGATATCCATGGATACCCGCAGGGTTGAACCCATAGACATCGTGTCTCGAGACGGGTAGTTTACCTTAAGACCACTGGGTTTGACCATTTTATAAATAAAGTAGTATTTAAAAAGCCCGATATTTAGATTGCTTCCTGGTAAAGATTTATATGATTTCCAAACCCTTCCTTCACCTCTGACAAGACGTGTATTAATCACAACTTGTGAATGTGTGGAATGCCGGGCCTCCACCGTGGTTCGGATCCCACGTTAAACTGTAGGTCCTCCATTTCATCTCACAATCACCCTACCATTACACATTAGCGTGAGTATAAACCGAACGGGTAGTAAGACACGATGCTAATAATAATAATAATAATAATAAATATATTATGTTGGTTATTGAAGTACTATGTGCTCCCGTACTCAAAAATATAGGTATGTTCCCAATGCCTGTTTGTCACTCTATTTTGGTCTGTATGTACCTGTAGCTATAGCCAAAAAGATTTTAGGGATTTCTTTCAAATGTATAGCTAAATATTAAATAGCCACACCTCAATGTCAAATTAATGATTTTGATTCTATCTTCTTTTTTTTTTTTTTTCAGCACTGCGTTTTACTACAGTTCTGGCTACTCGCTAATGTACTAATTACACTAATGGTTTTAGGAACAAGGAAGGCTATATTTAGAGGAATAGTACCCGCATTTACATGAAGGGAGAGTGGAAAAATCATTTTGATAAATAGTCATATCAGTACACCCAACTGAGATTCAAACCTCGACTATCCCGTCATCTGCAATCCAATCTAACACAAGAGTGACGTCTTAGACCATGTAATCTCTGAAGTGGGTGATTTTAGCTCTTAAATTATGGCTAGTTTACTGATAGCTGGTTTTAGGAAATTTAAAATTTCCGAAGTTTGCTATAACAATTCTAGTCAACATTAATATCTGAGGCGTGATTATTTTAAATTATAAATAATATTGTAGACATGCATTGTATTTTCACATGTTTTATACGATAGTAATTTAGTATGTGAGAATGTAGGTATTATTTTTGTTACAATATCTTGGCTTTCGACCTGCTAATGCTATTATCAAATAATATTCTTATTTACTCCTTATCTTGTTGACCCTTCAGGTGATAAGAATTAAATATGTAAGAATGAGGTAGGTAGGATCAAAGAATAAATGTTTACACATAACACAAGGTTGGCTTTGATAGGGAGATCGAAATTCGAATCCTGACATATATAGGTTGTGATTTTCCACCTGCTTGGAACTGAACCGTTGATCCTTGATTCACTTTTCAGATACGCAGAACTTTGGAATATTTAATTGGACCATCAATTTTTTGTTATTAAATTCCCCAGTTCAATTATAATAATCGGAACTAGTGATCAAATGCTTTAAGACATCCCTCTCGCAATAGACGGAGTTCAATGTGATGGCTTGGAATCTCTGTTGGGTATATTGAGGGTGGTTTTTTTCCCTAAGTGATATATCACTCTCCATCCTACCAAATGTGGGTAAATTTTCTCTAAATTGTTCCTTTATCATCTCAAGCTCATTAGCACGACCGAAAAAAATGCTTATAACCCGGAAGAGTAGTAAAGACACCATAAAAAAAAGTTAAAAAAAACTTTGAACACACTACCATAAAGATGTATCCTAATATAAATAAAGCCCAAATTACTAACTGATACTCATTACTGCTGTTGCTGAAGCCAAGAAAATTAATGTCCCACCCCCACCTTTTTTTAAAAAAAAGGGTGAAACTATACAAATGGGTCGGTGGGAATGCTTTTCCTTATATATAAAAAAAGAGGCTTTGGGGAATAGGGAAATAGGTTTTCAGCCCCTAAATCCCTTCCCTATCACCAAATACACCCCCTCCCCCCCCTCTTGCAAACACTGCATCAATTTCCTCCCACCCACACACAAAAGTCGCGCGGCTAATCTTGTTATAATTTAGCTCCCTCAGGCTATCCACCCAAAGAAAGAGAGAAAGTGAAGCTACCAATACGAACCCCCGCACCCCGTACCCCTCTTTCCGCACCCCTACCTTCCTCCCCCTCCCACTTCCCTTGCTCTTTGCTAATGGGAAACCACAGGAAGAATTTTAAACAGTTCTGCGACAGCGACAATTTTATTTGAGATTTTCTTTCCTCTCTCTTTTAGGGGGTGAAAAAAAAATAGTGAAAGACAAAAATAGCAGGTTAGTTGAGATTTTTTTTTTTTTTGCTGACAAGGAAGAAAATTTGGTTTTTTTCTTTGTTCACAAACCGTGGTTTTTATGTAAGCTCTACATTTTTTTTTTAAAGAACATGTCAATGTAAATTAAATGAGGATTATAACTATTGATCTGTCCAACTTGCCATTTTTTTAAATACCTTCAGCAAGCAGAAAGGTAAATTTAAATTTTATCTCTTTCTTTTACTATATTAAGTAAAACTACTTTTAACTTTTTTTCTATGTGTTTTTACATTATGTGTATCTATTTAATAAAACTTTATACGCTTACACACGCTTAGAGCACCATCTACAGACACTTTATCCTTTAAGTCCATGGTCGGTAAGAAGTTTATTCTACAGTTTCAGAATGCTGTGTCTACAGATTCATAATTAGTATTCTTATTCCTGGTCCTTACTCCGTAGAAGTTGGTTAACTTTAAATTTCTAAGGACTAGTTTATACAGACTACCAATCACATTTAACTAAAATATTTGCACGTGCATCTAAATTTAAAAAAACCCAATAGCATTGAAATAAAATTCGTTGTTAATTATAAGTCTTGTAGTTCAAATCGTGTTATAAATAGTATGGTTATTGAGATTGTGTTTGACCCACATTTCTGGACACTTTCTAAAAAAAAATATATATAAAAACAGTAGGTTTTATTTTATTTTATTTATCAGCTAATTGCTTGGTGTTTGCTCCTTACTATAGACGATTTTATTTCAAAGAGTTTTATTGGACAAAGTCTCTGATTAATTCATTGGTTGGGTATTTTCACCTAATTAAGGATACGGACGGTTTATACGCGAATACAATTCCTACGAACCAAGGACTTGTGAATATGGGGTTTGTACAGTAGCCCCATGGTTTATTTGGTGCTGACTGACAGCTCACAGCCGACAGCTGACGGCTTTGAAAAGTTACCAGACCAAATTATGTATCCCTACGTCAAACCATATGATCTGCAAAAACATGTGTTTAGCAGCTTTCATTTTTCTGACAGTCAAAATTTAAGTATATACCTAAGTGTTGACTGTCAGAAGTCAGCTGTGAGCTGTCAGTCAGCACCAAAGAAGCCATGCGGTTACTGTAGGTGGCGCTTGATGAGGTCATTGTCTTCCAATAGGACACGTCTGGTTTGAATTCTATTCTTAAATACAACCGTTCCGGTATGGCTCCAAGGTTTCCCAAATGTTTCAAAAGTGGCCTACATAAGACATATGGAGGTTTTTAAAAGTAAATTTTCGCTTAGGCGGCCGCATGATCTAACGTTCTACACGTGCTAATTTCGCAGTAGACTAGGCTAACGATGACGGGGAGATCAAGCTTCGAATCTTGGTTAGGTGTATTGAGTTTTTTTTTTCAAAAACAGTTTTCTACTATCACTCCACGCCAATGCGGGTACGCCTCATATATACACAACCTCCATACTCCTTAAAACCTTTAGCATATGCATAATTAATACATAAGCGTATAGCCCGAACTGGTAGTAAGATTGGTTGATAAAAAACAACTTAATTTAATTCAAATTAGTTTAATTTAACCAGACCTTGACCTAGTGAAAGGCAAATTGATCTAACTCTAGAGACCAATTCTGAGGTAAATTGATTTAAATATACCGATCTTAAGCTTGCTTTATTTAAACTCTAATCTGTCCATCTCATTATTGTAAAACTACATTCTCTGCTCTTACTTTTAGAATTACTCACACTGAAACCAGAGCTATTCATTATCGGATTCAACTGAATTATCTATCAAAACAGATAAAAAAAGTGCGAATTAAAATAAACACATTAAACATTCACCTTGATTTGTCTTCATGTAAGTGTATTACTTACTATTGCGACTATCTACAAGTAATTAACCAGTATAATTGAACATGAAAACAATGAATTTTAAGGTTGGGTGACCTGGCGGTCTAGGGGTAAGGTGTCGGACTTCTGTGCTGGCAGCCGGGGTTCAATCCCCGGTCCCGGCACAGATTTATCTGATTACCAAACCCTTCCTTCACCTCTGACAAGACATCTTGTGAATGTGGGGAATGCCNGGCACAGATTTATCTGATTACCAAACCCTTCCTTCACCTCTGACAAGACATCTTGTGAATGTGGGGAATGCCAGGCCTCCTCCACCGTGGTTCGGATTCCACGTTAAACTGTAGGTCCTCCATTTCATCTCACAATCACCCTACCATTACACATTAGCGTAAGTGCGTATAACCCGAACGGGTAGTAAGACGCGGTGCTAATAATAATAATAATTTTAAGGTAAACGCATTCCTGAATGGTGCCTTGACTTATCTATTTCCATTTTGAACTATTTATACCTTATTAATTAAAGAAACGTCAAGTTGTAATATTGGCAGTAGCCATAATTTGAGTTATATTTTGGTACATAGCCTTGTTTTGCACGATTGTGCACATTATGTTCGTTATTAACTAAGCGTTACGCCAAAATAAGAAGCGAGCGTAATAAACAAGTGTTTAAAAGTTTTACACGGAGGGCCATTATGAACTAACGGTGTGACGTGCTTGAGCAGGGCTCCAACTTAAATGCTACATTTTAAATTGCCACAAAAAAACAACAAGATAACAAAGTGAAAATGTCGTTCTTAAACGTCTTTGCATATTAAAAATTCCAGGGGTGGACGCGTTTATTTTATGACTAATTAAATAACTTAATTTTTTTCATTAAGATGACTTGGAAAAGTCTTGATTTTGATTCAGTTTTTTTTAAATTTCAAGTTGTGTCGTAACAAAGTGTACATAATATTTAAGGCAGTGGTTTACAACCTCAGGGTTGTGTCNGGAGAAGGTTCGCAATACTGGTTGAGGATATAGTATTTTTATGTTTACTTTTTAAAGTGATTACAATGATTATAAAAATACAACAAAATTCTAATAGAAATGTAAGTAGTTAAAATTATAAAAATTTGAGTTACTGTTTAGGTTCTTTTTGGTTCCTCAACTCTTACAGCTTAATGCTGACTCAGTTTACTGTAACAGTCTCGTGTTTGAGCGAGTGGTGCTGCTAGCATAACTTACAAAATACCCACATGACTCATTTATTTTCTTTTTGAGGCATCTTAATCGAACTGATATGATCACTAATCAAACAATTTATAGTAGTTAAATCAAAGCATGAGAGCTTAATATCAAGCTAATTTGGTTTGTCGATGATAAAGTTGGGGCTGAAATTCCAATCAGGGATATTGACTATTAAGGGTGATTTTTCATAAGACGATTACTCCCTGCTCACTCAATGTAAATACAGGTACATTTCCTCTAAATTCTATCCACTCCACTATTGTAATTAAATACGCCTATCCCAAACAAGTAGTAAGATCCAGTGAAAGTAATTATTTAAAAACTGGAATATGAAAACTTAAAATTTATCAATTGGGCCACGATGGTCTCAAATATAAAAAAATAAACTCTTTCAAAGGTTTGAAGCCATTGAAGAATGTACAGTAGCCCCATGACTTCTTTGGTGCTGACTGACAGCTCACAGCTGACAGCCGACGGCTTTGAAAAGCTACCAGACCAAGTTATGTATCCCTACGCTGAACCATATGATCTGCAAAAAGATGTTTTTAGCAGCTGTCACTTCCGACAGTCAAAATTTAGGTATATACCTAAATGTTGACTGTCAGAAGTCGGTTGTGAGCTGTCAGTCAGTACCAAAGAAGCCACGGGGCTACTGTATGTTAAAGGACATTGTTTTCATGTTTTTGTTTTTTAAGCACCAGGTCTAGGGGTAAGGTGTCAGACCTCTATGCTGGCGGCCGGGGTTAAGTCCCTGGTCCCGGTACAGATTTATCTGATTTACAAACCCTTCCTTCACCTCTGACCAGATGTGTATTAACCACAACTTGTGAATGTGAGGAATGCCAGGCCTCCACCGTGGTTTGGATTCCACGTTAAACTGTTAGGTCCTCCATTTCATCTCACAATCACCCTACCATTACACATTAACGTAAGTGCGTATAACCCGAACGGGTAGTAAGACGAGGTGATGATAATAATAATAATAATAATAATAAACAGGTTTTATTTATAATGTAGTCTATCTCTTTGGTAGATTCTCACTCCCTCTCCATCTATTTAAATCCACAAACATTCTACCACTCCGTGCTGATTTCATATTTTACAAACAGGATGTAATTCTATAAAGAGGAACCTTTTTGAGCGAGATCTAATTATTCCAAAAAAAGCATGTTTTATAAAAGTAAGGAAAGATTGGGGGAGGGGGATGGGTGTGGTAAGGGTTGTGAGGGGAGTTTGAGGGGGAGGAGGAGACGATTTGGCAACACTGGTTTGCGTGTTGGGGGTAGTTTAGATTTTACCTGCCGCAGTCCCTGCCCTTAGCTTTTTCCAACTAATTACATTAATTCTCTCTCGGTTTAAAGGAATTAACGCCGCCGGGGACCCAGCACTCAATGGTAATAGACGTCGCTTTTCTGGCACCTCTGTTAATTATGAAACGAAACCATTTTAGTTCTATTCCTAATGTGTGTGTTGGTGTGAACCGTTTAGGTACTGAATCAAGCTGTGTACTGGAATGTTGAGCGAATACTGTAGTTCTTCTTTGAATGCAAATCGTGTGTCTTAAGGTGGGACGAAAGGGAACGCGAGAAAAAGACAGGGTTTTTGCAGTTTTTATGGCAAAACATTAAAAAAAATCCTAAATAAACAAAATATTGCTCCAGTAAAAGCATAGAGTTTAATTTTATTTACTTGGTGACCTCAAAATTTCTTGATATCTGTAAAAGGTGTTCTGTAATTTAATGAAAACTTTTATCTTAATTTAAGAAGTTTATTAGATAATACCACCATGCTCATCACGTATATTAAACAACTGTTTATATCAACATGTGAAGAAAACTAAAATAAATGTTTGTACTGGAGCAATATTTTTTTAAATTTTGGACAAACAAATATATCGATATAAAAACTGAAAAAACAGTGGTATTTTCTCATAGTCCCTTGCATCCCACATTAATTCAGAAAACGTCGGTTTGGGTTCTATATTTTGAGAGCGTCGTTACTTGTCGGGTCGAATGATCTTTGGTATTAGGTACTTGTGATTCCTTAGAAGGATGAAGCAAGAACTCTCCTTTAAGGTGTAAGTTTAGGGGAATTAAGAAAATATAGCTGTTTTTGCAGTTTTTATAGATTTTTTGGGGGTCAGAATAAATCAAATATTGTTTCAGTAAAACATAGAGTTTAATTTTCTTTCCATGGTGACATCAACAGTTGTTGAATATACTTTTAGGGTGTCCTAGAATTTAATGATAACTAATTTCTCTTCATTTAAAAAGTGTATCATCTAATACCGCTATACTCATGACAGATATTCAACAACTGTTGATATCATCACGTGAATAAATTTAAACTCTATATTTTTACTGAAGCAATAGTTTAGCAGTTTTGACAAAAAAATTAAATGTTTTGATATAAAATATTCAAAAATACTCAACTTTTCTTGAGTCACCTACATTCCCACCTTATTAAGTGAATTTAAATATCATTTCCTTCCACACATGTTTTTATAAACTTAGATAAATTACATATGTTTATAAAACAAATGGTTCTACACAAACGTGAATACTTTCTAACATACCTACTGTAGTTTAAGACCAAATGGGCATAACTCATTTACCAATAAAATATTCCTTGGTAAGGGTTCTTCAGAAAAACCAACACTATTTTAATAATAATCAAATGTAGATCCTATCGTTAATAAGACTTTTTTTTTACAAAATTACTATTTGCCATTAGCAAAATTAGCAATCAGTAAATTACACTTGAATAAAATTTGTTTCTGAAAAACAAGTACATATACTGTGAGCCTTACTAGGTAAAAACAACCCCAGATCTAAATTTGGACAAAAGTTCTTATATTCAATTTCATATATTTCTAATTAAAAAAAGTATTTATCAATAAACTACTTTTAATAATAGGTCTAGAGTCAAAATAACGATTTGTCTTCAAATTAATCTAAAAGTAAAGTTTGGGCAAACTCCGTCTAATCATTTCGACTTTAGTTCAAGGTACAGTCAGAGGAACAAATACATGGCATTGTGAGACCAACCTTTTTGAATTTGGGGGTGCATACAGAAGCAGGACAAGTTATTAGATTAAACGGATTCGCTTCGGTTCATAATTTTATTTTTATTGACAAGTCTGGTTCATTATATTAACAATTTTTTGTGAATAATTTAATATTACTGCTATCTACTATTTGTGTAAATGATCTTCTTTCAAAATAACCTTTTAAATCGAAAATTTTCTTATCTTGAAAGCCAAGAAAAATAATAAAGAATCTATCACAAAAATCAAAATGGAGGTATTAAAAACAATTTTTTAAGCAAGCATTTAAAGTAAACATCTGAATTGTTCTCTATATCAATGGAGTTAGAATAACAACAAAAATGACGTGAACTAATGACTATTAATTAGTACTTTTTGGTTACAATCAAATCTAAACAGCTAATACTTCTCAATATTGCCAAATTAAGGTAACAATACAACTCAAAAGTTAATAAAACAAATTTTAATAATATTTTAATATTATTACTTTCTACTTGGGTGACCTGGCGGTCTAGGGGTTAGGTGTCAGACTTCTGTGCTGGCGGCCGGGGTTCAATCCTCGGTCCCGGCACAGATTTATCTGATTACCAAACCCTTCCTTCACCTCTGACAAGACATCTTGTGAATGTGGGGAATGCCAGGTCTCCACCGTGGTTCGGATTCCACGTTAAACTGTAGGTCCTCCATTTCATCTCACAATCACCCTACCATTACACATTAGCGTAAGTGCGTATAACCCGAACGGGTAGTAAGACGCGGTGCTAATAATAATAATAATAATAATACTTTCTACTTAAAGTAAATATATGATTGTGCAAAACTATTTTCACGTATAGTTGAGAAAAATTATAAGCTAGTATAATAGTTTGTTCTTCCTCCGTAACACATCAAGATCCATCATAATCTCGAGGCTGATCTACAATTACAATAATGTATCTATATGAGAAAGTAAAAACTACCAATCTAATATGAACTATGCTAAAATATCGTGTTCGCTCTCTTGATAGAAATTGGTACATACCTCTCTAATCCTTTCCAAACAAATTGTAACACTATTTTAACCAGTAGATAGGTGGTGCATTGTATGCAAAACAAAACTCTTTACACGTCACAAAGATGGTGGACGTGTCCTATTAACTCGAACTTAAATCCAATCTTTTGTTTTCTCATACAGCGTCTTACTAACCATTATAATTTTACAACAATGTACTAACTACGCTAATGGGTTAAGGATTTTTAAGCTTGAAATTAGAGGAAATGTTATCGAATTTAATTGAGGTAGTGCGGAAAAACCTTTTGGAAAAACCACCCTCAGTACACATGACCGGGACTCAAATCGTGATATACCCGTCATCGGCAGTTCAGTCTATTGTGGGAGTGATGCCTTAGACCATGAGACCACCGAAGCGGGTTTAATCCAATCTGGAAGACACCTAGTGGATGAAAGTAAAACTACAGTTTGTTCAGAGTTTATAACACTCTTGAGGGGTCAAGTGTTGATAACACAATTGTGTCCAATGATTGGGAGGGGGGTGCAGGGTTACGTGGGGGGAGTTACACTTAGTAACCCGATAAGGGAAACAGGTGACCTGGTGGTCTAGGGGTAAGGTGTCAGACTTCTGTGCTGGGCTCCGGGGTTCAATCCTCGGTCCCGGCACAGATATATCAGATTACCAAACCCTTCCTTCACCTCTGATAATGCGTGTATTAATCACAACTTGTGAATGTGTGGAATTCCGGGCCTCCACCGTGGTTCGGATCCCACGTTGAACTGTAGGTCCTCCATTTCATCTCAAACTCACCCTACCATTACATGTTAGCGTAAGTGCGTATAACCCGAACGGGTAGTAAGACGCGATGCAAAATTTATTTTTATTTTTTATTCATCGATGTAATCTTCAATATATTTTGCATTCAACCTAGTCTATATAAATATTTATTTGTGTACTCATTTTTAATTTGAATGAAAATATATAATCATATCAAAATAAGTAGAAATGTATAATATTCACTCTCACACTATTTATTTATAAAAAAATCACGCCTTGGTTTGTGAATTCTTATTTTCGATCTTGTAGTGAAATGATTGACTTATAATTATTATTATTTATTAATCACGGAGAAGATATTTAAGATAGGAGATCATTTTTAAGATGAGTATATTGAAATATATTTTTATAGATTACGATGCTCAATGGTTAAATAATATCTTACATATTAAATATGGTTGAGAAATGAAGGAGAGATTAATGAATACTTTTACCTATGAGTATTTCTTTATTCTATCTTCTTTTCCCTTTATTACCCCGTCCCCAACTTCTTCCTCGGAGTCTCTGTAACCAGTTTCTCGGTTTCCTTCAATCCAACAGAGACATCGTGGTATTATCCAATTAGATGTCGTTTCCTTTAAAACCGGATATATATTTGAATTGAGGACATGCGTGATGCCACTACACACAAAATAAATTACCAAGAGATTATTAATGTCTCGAGAGGTAATAAAAAATATATTTGTATCATTTTAAACTTACATTAATTTTTCAATGGAGATATTTCATTTGCACCTCCTAAATACAAAATATTATGTCATTATGTTGGAGTTTGCTATAATTTATTATATATTATTTAAAGTTTTTATTAGTTTTATTAAAATCCCGTCAGGAAGTACCGATGTGAACTTTTATAAATTATTTATAATCTTTTAATTTTTGCAAACTTAGGTACTTTTATTATAAATGTTACCTTATTCATTCCGACCACACTATTGTAAATAATCAGATAATCTGCATGTGTAAAACATAAATAATACTATCTTCAACGCATCTTACTACCCGTACTGTCCATCAACATTTTATTAGACTATTAGGGTAGGTATAGCTATGAGAGGAAATATATCCGCATTTACCTAAAGGGTAAGGGTTTAAACCATTTAGGATCGACCTTCATAAATACGTCCTGCAAGAATTCAAAGCCCGTCTTTTTCATCAGCGACAGATTAAACTATACGATCTTGACGTTTAGTCTGTGTGCCCACTGAGGTGAGGAATAATAATTAACCAGTAAACCCTTGCGAAAATTTCTAGTACTCAACCCCCCCCCCCCCNNNAAAAAAAAGATTTGGTCTTTCGTTGGGTTGTTGAAATTAAATACTCAGCGAAGTGTATACACAAAATAGCAAAAAGAGTTTATTAATGTTAAATTATTTACAATTTACAATACTTCTTTGTATACAATATTTGATGTCAGAATACAATCAACTTGAATTCAGATTTTTCTTTTAACTTAAATTGTAAACAAACAATGTGTTTTAAACGTAAACTGAGTAGGATATGTCAGAATTTGGTTAAAAAAAACAACCTATCCACTGATACCTTATTCATCGCTGTAGGTTTTGCATTAGTTGAGAAAAAGGTATTTTGACAACAGAAATAATATATAGGATACCTGAAATGTTAGTCGTAATTGTATAACGTGTCACTATAATGTTAGACTGAATAACCAGTGACGGGGAGATTGAGGTTCGAATCCTGGTCAGCTCTAATGGGAATAGTTTTTTTCTTAAATGGTTTCCCAATTTATTTCCACGTGAATGCGCGTACGCTCATTTAATAACTAAACCTTCCTAATCTTTCCTTATCCAAATAGCGTAACTCATGTATGCGTATAATCTGCTTAGGTGGCCGCATGGTCTAACGCACTACTCTCGCATTAAGCATTATTGCCGATGATGGGTAGCTCCAGTGGCGGCTCGTAGCTAAAGTTAGTGGGGGTGCTGCTCCAGAAAATGTTTAGCCTTTGTTTTAAAATTGTGTAAAAGGAATAAAATATGTATAACAAGAAAATTTATTCTGGAACTTGATAAAATCTTAACAAAAAAAACATACTTTTTTTTTACTTACTTTAACTAAATTTGTTACAGTTCAAGCTTGATTTATTCATTTAAAAATGAAATTCATTCTTCTTGTTTTAATTTGCGCAATCAGTTAAATAATTTTCTCCTTGATCTCTGGATGACAATTGGAGAAATTTTTCTTCATTGAAAGTACTGGGAGCGCATTTTGTCTTTCTTTTAAATAAAATAACCGAAAAAAAAATGTAATCAAATAGTATAGCTGGAAGCAGAATAATAATCTAATTCTACACTCTCCTACACTTTATCACATTCAATAATATGGTACACGGTTTTTAAACTCAACATACGCTGAGTAAAAAAACTTACTTACACCATCACACCAGAGCCGGCACTGCGAGAGCAACAGTGCTCTTTCTAACTGGAAGTACCGCCTTCCTCCCCACCCCCTCCTATGTGTGCATGCGTACAATAGTCAAACACCACTTCGCTGGCACTGTGAAGCGCACAGTTACATACACAGATTTTTGTATCTTTTTCATAAACTAGGGGATGGCTTCTAAAGTACTGATATTAAACTTAAGGAATATATATTGTACTACAAAAATAAATAGAGAATTAAAAAAAAGGGACTCATTATATTAAATGTTATCTATAATAGCAAGTGGAAATAGGGGGTGCTACAGTTACGTAGTGCCTAAACACGAGCCACCATTGGGTAGCTCGAGGTTTGAATCTCGGTTGGGTGTACTTAGAGTGGTTTTTCCACTTTGGGTATTCACTCTCCCTCACGCAAATTTGGGTACAATTTGTTTAAATATAAACTCCCCAATCCCTAACGCCATTAACGTAAATAGTATAATAGCGTATAACCCAAACGGGTAGTAAGATGCGGGGAATATAGAAACAATGGTAATAAAATAATAAGTTTAATTCACTGGCAGGCGAAAGAGTCATAAAATTGTAAGGCACTTATTTCAGTATATACCTGTAAGAGGGTGGTGCTTATCTCTTTTTGCAACCGACTGAAGGTTTATATCTATATTTGCAACATAATTTAATCTACAAGGTGTATTAGACCGTGTGTTTTGTCTCAGCCTGAATGTAGCCTACTCTCAAAGCATGAAAGCGTAAAGGCCCACCTATCTTCAAGGGGTAACACGACAAGTCCAATGTTTCCACCGCGAGAACATGAAGGTGGTAGTTACTATTATCTGTCCTGGGGAGAGAGGTCCTTAGGAGGTCTTGATAATGAGACTGGAGATTGGCGCAAAGGATGGGTTACTAGGAGGGGGATGGGTGGAGGAGAGGTTTGATTCACCACAAGGACCAAAACTTTGCCCTCCAGAGAGAAACTTTGGAGAAACCTAAGGTCAACCCCATTCACGGGTCGGTTCTATATATACTCCGGGTACAATAGACCAGTTATAGAGTAGAACAGAGCTAAAAGTTCAGCTCTTCTGTGTTCAAGATGGAGGTATCTAATTCCTCCTCTGGAGGAGAATGTTCTATGTCTCTGAGTCGCATATATATTTTCACGATAGTCTCTTGACGTTATGTCCATTCACGGTAGGAATTACTCTCTGAAAGGTCTTTTTTCCTACCAATATCCTACAATATAATAGATTCCTGGTAGGGAAAAAGGCCTTTCAGAAAACCATTCCTATGGTGAACCGAGTTTAATAGAGAGAACATCATGTGTGGCAAAGTTGCATTATACTTTCATGATAGTATTCTTACCTTGTGCCCAGATATTGTGTAATAGAAAGAACATCATGTGTGGCAAAGTTGCATATATACTTTCATGATAGTATTCTTACCTTGTGCCCAGATATTGTGTAATAGAGAGAACATCATGTGTGGCAGAGTTGCATATATACTTTCATGATAGTATTCTTACCTTGTGCCCAGATATTGTGTAATAGAGAGAACATCATGTGTGGCAAAGTTGCATATATACTTTCATGATAGTATTCTTACCTTGTGCCCAGATATTGTGTAATAGAACATCATGTGTGGCAACGTCGCATATATACTTTCATGATAGTATTCTTTCCTTGTGCCCAGATATTGTGTAATAGAGAGAACATCATGTGTGGCAAAGTTGCATATATACTTTCATGATAGTATTCTTACCTTGAGCCCAGATATTGTATAATAGAAAGAACATCATGTGTGGCAAAGTTGCATATATACTTTCATGATAGTATTCTTTCCTTGTGCCCAGATATTGTGTAATAGAAAGAACATCATGTGTGGCAGAGTTTGCATATATACTTTCATGATAGTATTCTTACCTTGTGCCCAGATATTGTGTAATAGAGAGAACATCATGTGTGGCAAAGTTGCATATATACTTTCATGATAGTATTCTTACCTTGTGCCCAGATATTGTGTAATAGAACATCATGTGTGGCAAAGTTGCATATATACTTTCATGATAGTATTCTTACCTTGTGCCCAGATATTGTGTAATAGAGAGAACATTATGTGTGGCAACGTCGCATATATAATTTCAAGACAAGCTTAGATTCTCATTAAATTGCTGTCGTACGAATTTCGATAGGAAGAACACTCTTGGCAACATCTTAAAAATACTGTTAATTTTCACTAAATTGAAGATAGATATAGAGTAAAACCTCAATTTTCAATCATGTGATTGAACTGAAAACACAACTTTGTATGATAAACAAACAATAACATAAAGTTTTGGTCTCTTATGTACTAACTTACTTTGTGTTTCATTTTTAAAATCATTTCAAATTCAAACAATATAGTGAGACTGAGTATAAATAAACATATGTTTAAATCTTTTCACAACGATATTGCACCATCTTGTTTTAATAAAAGAATGTTCTTGTAGTCTAGCGATTCTAGCGGCGTCTTTAAGAACTAGCAGCAATTTTATCTGCAGGAAACAACTAAGTATTCATCATCGGGTCAGCTCTGACTCACACAAACGGGCTTATAGCGTTGTAAAGAAATGAAAGTAAGGAAGAAGGCGAAGATACATCTAGCACATCTGAAAAAGCTTGAGTAATTTTGACAGATGTAATCGTATAATCATACACTAGTCTCTTTATTATCTGGTAAAAATAAGAGTAGGTTTGAGGTGGTAGAATATTTGAAAAGCGATTCAACGCCGGAATCCAATTGGGTTAATTTGTATAGTGGTCCTGCCTCAGGAGAACAAACAGGAGAGGAGGAAAATAAAAATAACTATACCATTTGTGTTGTGAACCTCCCTCCTTCCCCCATCCTTTCAAATTACATTATTGGATTCTCTACGATCCATTCTACGCCACTGTATTGACTACCTTTCGTTTTTCCAGGGATTTGTTGGGTTTTAATGATCAACCGAAATATTACAGTTCTTTAATATACTAATATGCATTTAATAATCTTAAGCCTGGATGAAGCTTCGAAATTTCAAATATTGATATATGTCAGAATCGTTTTGGATTCAAAATTTAAAATTCAAATATATCCTAAATTTGGATGTGGCGGAATTTAACCGGAATAAAATTAAAATATTTGAATATACTTTTAAAAGAAGTTAGAATATAACCATTATTTTACTTAAGAGACGCGTGATATTTCACATGTAGTTATTATTTGGAAACGGTTTATTGACCCCCCCCTTTTTTTATCACCGCGTGTTACTATCCTTGCAAGTCATACGCTTATGTACTAACTAAGCATATGTTTTTATAGATTATGAAGATTATATTTATTGGAAGTGTACCCAAATTTGCGTGCTAAGAGAGAGAAAGAGAGAGAGAGTGGAAAACAATATGGGAAAAACCAGCCTCAATGCACCCGACCAAGATTCGAATCTCTATCTCCCCATCACCAGCGTTCTTTTCTACTGAAAGAGTAGCGCCTTAGACCATGCGGTCACCGAAGTGGATTTTCCCACACATTGTTGATGTGATAGGGTGGGGGGAGGGAGGGATTAAAAATTATGTGCCATTCATGTGGTTTCTCTTTAGCTCTTTAATTAATATTTTCTCCACAATATTTTATCACCCTTTTATTATTTATTATTATTATTATTATTATTATTATCATGCGTCATGAATGGGTGTGGTTTATTTATATTATGCAGAATACAGTTTGAGCGCAGAGTATAACCCAAACGGGTAGTAAGACACGGTTCTAGAAAAAAAAAATTGAACGCAAATTTTAATTCTCGCCTACGGTGCATGACGCCCTTGAACAAGCCCTAGATATGTAATAAACAACTCGCTAATTTCCAACCCTTACAATGTAACACATTAAATCCATTGTTTTTCAAGCATACAACCAGGTTTAAATTAAACAATTCTTTAGTTAGCGTGGGCTCTAATCCATTCTAAATCAAGGCTATATAGTTCTTGCTGTTACGTCGTCATTAAAAAAAACGTAAATAAGTGGGTGAAATTTTAAGAGGGTTATAAAATTTAATCCTCTAAAGAGTGTCTCGTCTGGCTTACGGATTTAAGTGCTATAAAATAAAGTTGGGTGATTGGCAGGCAGTGTAATCGTGGAGCCGTAATCTGGTTTGTTAAGAACAGAGGGGAAGGGAAGGCAGATAGATAGAGTGATCTGAAGATGTTTTGACGTCTGATAAACACACAACTCAGATCGTTCTTAAAGAGGATCTATTCGTTGAAGTAGTTGCCAAACTGACAGATAAAAAAAACTGTTTAGTGTATTAAAAAAAATTAAACATATTTTATATAATATTTAATTCCATGACAAAGGAATGTAAAGGGGGTGACTAGGAATTTAAAGAATATTCACCCCCATATATATTTATTCTCATTAACTTTACTCATACTTAATTTGTAGAAATAAAAAAATTTACTGTAGGCACTTGTTGAATTTTTGATATTTTGACAGTAAATAATAATGTCAATCAAAAATATAAAAAGTACTACGATATTAAATTTATGAGTATAAAACTTGTTAAAAATTAGAATTATAATTAATTCAAATAGTATTGAAGTCCTTTTCTTTGAAACAAAATTATTCATCGTAAAAAAAAAAAAAAAATNAAAAAAAAAAAATTACAAATCTACACACAACTAAAAAAATAAAAAAATTGGTTATGCTGTTGCTTGGAATATTTTTTATATTAAATATTTAGCTGCAAATATATATCTGAATTAGGTCTCATTACTTAATATTATATTACTATTTATACTTTTTAACTAAAACATTTGTTGTCCAATTATCAGGAAATATTTTTTTCTATGGGTTTTTATAAAAAAAAAGCCAAAGAGATATACCGTGGTATATGTATTTATTGGGTAAATCATATGTATCTGTTGTATTAAAAACACAATATTCTAGATGAGTAATCTAATGTTAATACATAATCATGTCTTTCCACATATTTAATCAAAGCCTATGAGCATTAACGGGAGCTATTGGAGCTTTAATCATAGTTACTGGTTTAACTAAATAAGTTCATCAATTTACACTGACAATAATAATAACAATTGGAACAAATTATTTTAATTTTTACTATAGTACAATGATTCGTTATATTAATTAAGAAATAACTATTTGCTTAAAATATAGGCCAGATGACTTTGAGCTAACTGACCCTTCATGATATTAATTTTTATACCATTGATTTAAAGTGTGTTAATATTGTCTTTGGAAACATTCGTTATGATTAGTTGTGATGTTACAAGATGGAATGTGTGTCATATTTAATTAAATCGTATTTACCCAAGCTTGAAGTCTCACTTAAAGCTACTATCGACGAGGGTCTACTCTATTTGGGTCAATCTTATACTTAGTTCCGGTGATCATACATTGAAGGCATACAGCGCTAAGATCGTCACATAATAGGACGTAACAAATACAACTATTGTAAAGAAGTTTGAGCAACTTAGTCTAAATGTTATGATTTCAAGTAAATATTTATTAAAATTAAAACTTATATAAATATTCAACATAATACTATTATTATTATTATTGCTAGCACCACGTCTTACTATCCGTTCGGCTTATACGCACATACGCTAATGTGTAATAGTGGAGTGATTGTGAAATGAAATGGAGGACCTACAGCTTAACGTGTGATCCGAACCATGGTGGAGGCCTGGCATTCCCCACATTCACAAGTTGTGATAAATACACGTCTTGTCAGAGGTGAAGGAACGAATTGGCAATCAGATAAATCTGTGCCAGGACCGAGGATTGAACCCTGGACTTCCGACACAGAAATCTGACACCCTACCCCTAGACCGTCAGGTCACCGATAATACTTGTAAAACCATGCAATACTATTGTATCGTTGCGGTGATATTTGAAAATTATCGTGGCTAAAATGTATTCAAAACTTTTTATTGATAAAAGCTGTTAGGTCCAAACATTTCTTTACTAAACCTCAACCAAATATGTCTTTTATTATTAATAAATAAGCAGATTAATTGACTATGATTATTAGGGTTAATTAACTAAACAGGACCCAATTCGCTTGCCACGTGCGCTAACGCGCTACTTTCGTGGTAGATTAAACTGACAATGACAGGGAGATCAAGGTTTTTAATCTCGGTCAGGTGTTTTGAGGGTGGCTTTCAGAATAGTTTTTCTTTCTCCACTCATATGTGGGTAGCTTTATCTAAATATAACCACCCTAATCCTTCAAACCACTGTCGTAATTAGTACATAGTCGTATAACCTGAACGGATAGTAAAATGCGGTGCTAAAATAAAACTATACTGGATGGATGTATAAAAAACTCAATCAATTGAGAGTATTTATTACAGGTTACACTGATTACTTTTATGGTAAATTGGGTGACTTATTGGCCAAGACAACTGGGTACCCCATCTGACATTTAAAAATGGGGAGAGATAGCCCACCCAACACCATAATACAATCCAAAAATAACATTCTATAAGCTTGCTACCCTCACCAATTCTACACCAATCCAAGCCTTTGCTTGATCCCTGGTGAAATGAACTGGCTGATTGGGGTGACCATCCCTGTATGGAGGGAAGCTGGTCCTTCTCCACCGACAGCGAAATACTTCCAAGCCATCAACAATGCTGTGCCGCTAATGGGTCCCTTTCCATTTCTTGTGAGCTCCCTCTACATTCCTCTCCAGCAGTAACCTTACATAGTTACAATGTCAGTGGTAATTAAAAAAAATACACATTACAACAAATTTAACCTATTAATGTTTGGCTTCACCCGCCTTCCTAGTTAAATGTTTACCCTTCATAGACCACCGACTTTATATCCATTTTGAGCTTTTGATGTCGAATTTCAAGCTAATTTATATTTTCCTCCTTCACACCACAATGAGAACTTTAAAACGACCCCTTTCTTAGCTCTCTATCCATTTGTTGCATTATACAACTTTATTAATTATTATTATTATTATTATTATTATTAGCACCGCGTCTTACTACCCGTTCGGTTTATACGCACTTACGCTAATGTGTAATGGTAGGGTGATTGTGAGATGAAATGGAGGACCTACAGTTTAACGTGGAATCCGAACCACGGTGGAGGCCTGGCATTCCCCATATTAAATAAATGGTACGGAACTCCGCACAAACTTTCTCGATCTATTGTTTGAAAATGGAGATATTTACTCAATATTCGTATTATAATATACACTAACGAACACGATAACAAATCGCGATATACATACGTAAAACCTTTTTTGTCTCACGGTTTTAAATTTTAAAATTTGTTATTTAAAAAAATTAACATCTTCATTTGTATATTTGGACAAATATAAAAAATCTACATTGGGTCCCCAAGGGTCAACACTTTGTAATAAAATCTTGACTTCCAGTTAAAATTCTGGGCATTTTATTAGGTGATGGACATCTTACTGTTATTGCATTGCTACTAATTTTCTCTTTTATAAATTTTGACCAATAAAATAGGTAATTATTGACTATTGAGTCTAAAATGAGATAATTGCAGTACCAGGAGTGGATCCAGGAAGGGGGCGAGGGGGTGCGCGCCCCCCTCCAATTAATTAAACCAATCAAATAAGTGTTAAAGTCACTACTAGTTTTGTCACTTACTACGATCTAACTAACCAAATTTAATTTTTTAAATTGTTATTGGTAATATTAAGTTTTAAGACAATCACATTAAGTATTCCGATTTAAAATGAGGAATAGTTAGCTATACTATAGAGTGGAGTTAAAGTTCGATTATTCGAGATCTGAATAATTCCATATATTTTGTCTAATTGATTGAATACCTAAAAAAAACTATTTATATAAGAATTTGTATAATGTTTAAACTTATTTCTATCTTAATAATCACTATTTGTTGATATTCTTATTATTTTATAATAAATTTTAAAACTAATCGCAAATTTCAAGTTATACTCTTCATCATATTCTCAAGTCTAGCGTTACACTGAAAAATTACTTAAGGATTTAATCTCAAATTTTGAAGTATTTTTATGTCAACATTTCTTGAGGTGCCTCTCAACCCAATCCCTGTGGGATCACCCACGTCACCCCTCTCACAAAAATCTTGAATTTTCCCCTGAGCTATACAAACATTTCCCCTAAGAGGTTAAAGGAAAAACATCAACTTCTTGAAAGACATAATTATTGGCCTACTCTATGGCAGTAGAGAATTATTGCGTTTAAATTTAAGTAGTATCTCTCTACAACTAAAACTCACAAAATTGTATTAATATACTTAACAATATCTCCGAAACTATTGGTTTTATAAAATATATCAAATAAAAGCTTTTTATTTTTAATAGTACTAAAATATTACAATGATAAGTTATTTAATATCTCAAATAGTTGCGGAGGTATAGGCATTTTTACTTCTGTAACAAACTCTAAAAGTCGTTTTGATGGGAAAATGAAAGAAGCCATTTTGTTTATAGTCTTAATCAACGCCTAGATACGAATTTTAATCAAAATCGTTAGAACTGATTTTGAGAAAATTGATTTTTTTATTTTTGCCCTTTATATTAACCTACTCTTAATTTTAGTGTTAAGCTGACACACAGAGAGCATTGCGGAAACAACTTTTTGGGGTTTGGTGGGGGCGGGGGG
>CABEEJ010000317.1:264588-283081 GCA_901482245.1 Timema douglasi | reverse complement strand
GGAGGGGCGACATGACACATCAACATCCATAAACATTTTTGGTTATATTTTTTTACGGTCGCAATGATTGACATTTAGTGTTGGAAAAGTTAAAAAAATATAATTTAAATTTGGTATTTAGCTTGACATTTATTGGGGTTATAAAAATATGCTTCAAATAAAATATTGTTATTATAAACATACCTAAATATTTCCAATGATAAGTGATTTCATGTCTCAAATAATTTCGGGGATGTGATAAAAATTGAGAATTTACGCATCAGACCGGACGGAACCCTTAAAATAATTTTGCCCAAAACATTAGAGCAGCCATTTTGTTTATAATATTGATCAATGCTTAGTAATTAAATTAAAGTTGTTAGAGTCGATTTTGAGAAAATCGACTTTTTCTCTTTTTGCCCCTCAGTAAACTACCCTAAATTTTAGGGTTGGATATCCTATTCCAAAAATCCCTTGTGGCAACCGTATGAAAATCCTAGATACCAAGTTTTAGCCCGATCGGTAAAATAGTTTAGGCTCTAGTTGGAGGTATAGACAGACAGACAGACGGAAATTCAAAAACAACTTTTTCGTATTCGGGTGGTCATGAAACGTCGATATTCATCAACATCTTGAGTTCAATTTATTAGGACTATCACAATACTTTCTCTACTTGTTAATCATGGTCGCTATGGTTATGTAAGCAAAGAATGAATGAACAGATGAACCACTGCCCACACAACAGAAAATTTGCTTGTAAAATTGGGTTTTTGTTTGAAGCTACTATCATTTTTACCAACGTCCTGTACTTCTAACCAATTAAAAATAAGTGGTAGTTTGTCATAATCAGTTCAGCTGTTTTCTCGTAATCTTGTTTAGTGGCACACGGCCTATCAAATTATGTATATATACATAGTTTAGATAAGTAATTTAGGCATATATACATATAAATACATATAAATATTTACATATATATACATATATACATATAAATACATATAAATATTTACATATATATACATATATACACACACATATACATATATACACATATATACACATATATACATATATACATATATATACACATATATACATATATATACACTTATATACATATATATACACATATATACATATATATACACATATATACATATATATACATATAAACGTATATATACACATATATACATATATATACACATATATACATATATATACATATATATACACATATATACATATATATACACATATATACATATATACATATATATATATATACACATATATACATATATACATATATACATATATATATACACATATATACATATATTTATACACATATATACATATATTTATACACATATATACATATATATATACACACATATATACATATATATAGGCCTAGATTACTGATTGTCTGGTCAAATATCGTCAATCCTGATCACATAAAATATGTTTATATTTCCAAAAAATTCCTAAGTTACGGTGAAAGCGTGGATTTGGGTTATTACTTCTCAAACGAGCCAATATGTTAACGCTTCTATTCCATTGATGAAACTTTCCACAGATGATTTTTAACTTTTTTTTTTTCATAAATTTGAAGTCAAAAATTGTCTGACATGACCTGGAAATTAAAAACTGTCCAAAACTGGCGATGATATATTTATAAAAGCCTATAAAATAAACTACGAACAATTTTTTCCTTCACTCTTCTATCTCATTTCTAACTTTAGTTGTAATTTATTTTGTAATTGCTTGAGAACGGAAAATAGCGGTTTTATTTAAGAATTCAAAGAGCCACAAAAACCAATACAGATAAAAATCTCAAGATGTGGATTTGTTACCATCTCTATGGGTACATTAGTTGAAATAAATAAAAAAATAAATCTAACAGGGTATGGTTTAAAAATGTTTATATATTTGATCACCAGACACGGAATGACCCATTTCAATTGATTAGGAATTCTTGGTAGTCGGTGTCTGATTATGGCAGTGAAAATATTATCGGTTCCTGGTACTGATTATAACACGCCTCTCTGAGCTGCGAGATGTCGTAGCTTTGGTGATGGAAGAAAGGGGGTTTGAGAGTTGAGGGAGAAAGGGGCTTAGAGGATGCGTCATCTGAAAAGAAGTGTATCGTAAAGTGAGGTAATGTGATTGGTAACATGTTCAATCCTTCTCTAACCCAGTATTGGATTGGATGAGGTGAAGTCGGTGGCTAGAGATTTTCTATCTTTTTCTTATAACATTTTCCTTTTTCTTTATGTCTATAAGAAATTNGAGGAAGAAACACGGTATATTGATTATTTTTATTAACAAAAGATGTGTTCAAAAATAAAGTTACTTTTGAATAAAGTTTGATTTTAGAGTTACAAACAAATTGTGTTACACATTATGAAAACTTAATTCGGTTAAATAAGCGACCAGACTCACGCCTGATTCACGGTAAAAACTACGTATCTATAGAGTCCAATTTTCACGGGAAGGGACTTTAAGAATAAACAAACACATTTTTTTTCTCAGTCAGATTGATAATATTTTAATATTTTATAGATATTTATTTATTTTAGACTCATGGAAAGATGAAAAATAAATACTTGGAGAGCCTTGAAATATGGTGCTGGAGTAGACTTGAGAAGATCAGGTGTGAAGAAAACCATTTCGGATGTGATTCTTCGGTACAAAGCAAACTGGATCGGACACATCCTTAGGAGGAAATTTCTTCTGCATGACGTCATAGAAGGAAATGTTGAGGGAAAGAGGAGCTTAGGAAGAAGGAGGATTCAAAACTGGATGACTTGAAGGAAAGGAAAACCTTCTGGGAGCTGAAGGAGGAGGCAGAGGACAGGGCGTATTGGAGGTCTTACTAAGTTCACTGACAAAAGGAATTGACCTATCGTAAGACAGAACACCCAATAATAAGGTATTGATAATATCTATAGAAAGTGACAGCTGCAGATCACATAACTTGACGTATGAATACTCGCAAGTAAATTTATTGACGTTTCTATACTCCTTCGACGTAGAAGTGTATGCGACAGCTACTAGAAGGTTATTTTTAGAAACATTGGCTGAAATTAACTAGTGCCAGTTTATTTGAAAATAATTTTTATTTGCATAGTAGCATTATATAATTAATAAAAAAGTGTTAATAACTGCTTCTTAATCATACTTTATCGCATCTCCGCAACTCTTTGAAATACTAAATAACTTATTGTTCTAAAAATGTAGATTTCTTAAAAATAAGTAACCTTTATTTGGAAGAATATTTTTTAAAAATCAATCTATTTACTGATTTAGTATATTAAAATAATATTTTTTTAAAAGAGAGCTTTGGTAAATGGTGAGTTGGAAATGCACAAAACAAATAACATGTTTCTGTAACGGTGTATATTATTTCATGGATGCTCTTTGGTGAAATATGGTACTCGCTTTTCCCAAAATGTTACAATGAAAGTATATATATATATATATTATATCTTACAAGTTATTAATATAATTTAAATACAGTAACACAGAACGTGTGTATGCAAAATACATATGATATTTTAATAATAAATTATAGCGAATTTTGACCCGGCTCGGTGGCGTAGTTGGCTAACGCGCTTGTCGTGTTGAGTTCGACTGCCGAGTACGGGGAAATCGAGGTTCGAATCTCAGTCGGGCGAACTGGGAGTGGTTTTCCACTCTCCCTCGACGCAAATGTGGGTTCACTTCCTCTAAATCAACCTTCCCAATTCCTAATCCATTAGAGTAATTAGTACTTAAAGCATATAACCCGAAAGGGTAGTCAGTTGCGGTGCTAAATATTAAATATTATTATAGGTAGTTTTGGCTAAATACTTCTTGCGATAAAACTTTATTTTAATAGTTCACACGATTTTTCCTATTTATGTCAAAATAAGATAATAAAAAAACTATTCCTCAAAATACCTCATTCCATGCCCGTAGCTAATATAATGCTTTATTTAGCTGATAGCCAGACACCCTAATTCTTGTGACAAGCTTTACTGTACCTTTGTCCCTCGGAGAGAGAAATATTGTGATTGTAAAATAAAATCTAGCTCGAGATTTTGATAAATATCGACGTTTCATGACACACACTGAAACTTAAAAAGTGTTGTTTTTTTCGCGTTGCGTGCCTGTCTGTATCTCGGATATAAATGGAGATTTCAGATTTTGATCATATCTCCGAAACTATTAATTTTGAGATACGAAATAACATATCGTTGTGTAGTTAGTGTTATATTAATAGTAAAAATATTATATTTTGAATGTAATTTTATAAAACCAACAGTTCCTGAGATACAAGCAAACATTATGGATCTCTTTGATATGTAAAATTAATGGTTATGCTCTTATGAGGACAGAAAGGTTCCCCTTCTCTCAATGTTTCTGTAACAGTGTATATTATTACATCGATGCTATTTGGTGGGGTGTTTCTACCATATTGTATATTATTCTGTTTCCTAATTCTTAAGGTTTTTTTAAAAGTAAATAAATCTATTTTAAGAGAAAGTCTGTGAAGTGCACCTTAAAATTGAAAAAAAAATCAACTACGTTATATAAGTGTAATAAAGAATCGTATAATGTATAAACGACTTTTATAACTTTTATATTGGAGAAACGTTATTTTCCTATGCGCTTTGCCCTACTACCCATTCAGGTTTTTTTTTGTATATTTACACCAATAGGATATGAAAAATGAAGGTAGGATTATGGAAAGTGTGTCCACATTTGCGTGGAGTCAAAGTGGGGAAATCATTCTTGAAAAAAATAACCAACCTCAACCACTTCAGTACACTTTGTCAGGACATACAAGATGAGACTGATGCCTTATTCCTTCTTTAGGTGGGAGGACTGGGTTTTCCAATTTTAAGTCTTGTTATCATTTTTATTCTCCTTCGACTTTTCGGTATTTAACTCTTCTTCCATCGTTCTAATTTTTGAAAGAATTTTTCTCTCAACATGTTGATTATGAGGAATTTCCGGTTCGAATGAGGTTCTACATATGAGATAGTAAAGGGGTATGAGAGGGGGGGGGGTGTAGGTATTGAATAAACATACTCTCGGACTCGTTGGCCTACCGGCACTCGACACACTTCATAATATATCTAAACTCTCGAGGTTCAGATAGCATTTATTTGCAAGGGGGTATTCTGCGCGTCATGGTCATTTCCATCAGCAAATTACAAAATTATTCAAAAATATATACAAGGGCTCTTTTTATAAAAAAAAAAAATTGAAGAGGGAGAGGGGAGTTCACATAACTTTAATCTATTTCGCATATATATGTATTTACGAGTGAGGTAAACAAAAGCTTTGTAAAATTTCTCACTTGCTCTAAAAATAATTCTCCTATTGAATTAATTTTCTTTATATCCATTATTGCTCCTAGCCTGTGGCCTGGGTCAGTATTTTATTTAATCATTATATTTTCCATCACCGGCTTACTAGGCCTTTCGTGGCTTCATCTTCCTTATAATCTAACTAAAGGCAAGGACAGGAACAACATCCAGTCCCAGATCGTTAATTCATCACTGTGAAAGTGTAAATC
The DNA here is from genome assembly GCA_901482245.1 of Timema douglasi. Classification (NCBI taxonomy): domain Eukaryota; kingdom Metazoa; phylum Arthropoda; class Insecta; order Phasmatodea; family Timematidae; genus Timema; species Timema douglasi. The sequence continues at coordinate 277,530 of CABEEJ010000317.1, read as the reverse complement.
CACATTTCACCAATGATGCATTTTCTGGCTATATTGGTAATTGAGCCCGGGCCCATGGCTCAGTAGACAAACTAATTCACATTTGTTGTTTTTTCGACTTAAAACTATTTATTAAAAAAATTGTGACCGTAGTTTATAGATTTTATGACTGAAGAATAAAACATTTATTTCATGTTTGTAAAATAGTAAGTCTTAAAAAAATTGAAATAATTTTAAATCTAACCTACAATACGGTTAACAAAATATATTTTTGTAAAAGGATAACTATACATTTAGATTGAAAAAAAAGGGGGGCATATAATGCTAAGTTAAGGATTACAATACTTTGATTGAAAGGATTTTTTTCCCCACTCGTGGATTATTTAAAAAGTTCGTATTTTTAATAATGGACATTAAAAATTTGGTTTTCACTAGAACGTACCCGTTACTAAGTGGTTAGTGAGAAATACCACATGTTCAGGGTCTCCGTTTCGATTCTGGGTGGTGCTCACGAAGATATTTGTTATTTGTATGGTATATTTCCAATTAGTGAATATCTACTCTCTACATATGAGAAAATCAGTGTGGATATAAAGGGGAGATATTTTTTTTTAGGAGAAAGGACTTGTTTGGGAATGAGGGGGGACCTCACTTTAAACGTCCATAGTTGAAGCATTAAATGCATCAATTACAATATAACATTTAAGCTCAAACCCATAGTTAAATAGTGAGAGTTAATGCCCACGTCAGATTCATAACAAAAGATTTTTGACAGGTACAACTATTTTCAGTTGGCATAATTATTATAAAGGTGTAGCTAATTTCCCACTCATGGTTCACACAGTATCCTAACCACGCTAGACATTTATATCCACGTCCAACATGGCGGCATTTAAATGGAATGAAGATATTTAGACAAATACTAACGCCACCCAATGGTCTGAAGCCAAAGTATACTGTAACAAAAATGTATTAGTGACCTCAAAATTATGATTATAGATTTGATATTTTGATTTAAATAGATATTAATATTTAATGTTTAATTTTGAAAGAATATTTTTGAAAATATTAACAAAGAATAATTATATAAATATCACTGATTTAATTTAAAATTATTTGACTTTTTATATTGCTTAGCATTATTAAAAGCACACTGATTATATAATCATATGACTCACAGACTAACTTAACTTAGGACAGAAATTATACATTTCAAGCGTATATATGACTACTTAATGGATAACAGATATATCATCATCGGAATCAAACTAGGACCCTCTATGCAAATAGTAAATAAACCTTTCTGATCACATATTCACGTGCACGACATTTAAACATATTATTATTATTTTTACACGGAATATTAGTAGCTGATTGGGTTATACGGATACATTATTTAAGCTGATGCAGTAGTAATCAGAATGATAGCTAATTAAAGAGGAAAAGTACCCACATTTGCGCCACAGTAGAGTGGGAAAATATTTTGGTATAAAAAACACACTACACAAGACCAGGATTTTAACCCATATCTGCCCTTCCACCGGCAGCCAAATTTTACACGAGCCACACGTTAGACCACGCAACACCGATGCGGGTATCATATTAATTTATAAAAAAAAACACATATATGTATTTACCACATGATAAAACATCAATTTTTTAGTAAAAAAAAAAGTTTTTCCTTGTTTTATAACGTGAACTGTGTAATAATCTCTCGTAGTGAAAATACATAAATTGACAAACCTATACATGAACCACACACAACAAAAAAAACAGGAAAAAAAAAACCCTCAATCCACATGTGTGCAATAGTATGGGTTAGAGAGAGTAAGATAGAGTGGGGTCACTTCTGAAAGGTAATTGAAACACATTGCAGAATGTAACCTAACACCAATATACTTTCCTCAACCCCTCTTCCCTTCCCATCCTCCTCAAAAAAACACACACACACATGCCTACCAAACTGGTAGTATTTTAGTCTCCCCTACCTTTTTTTTTTTTGTCGTTGCTGGTGTTGTGTAGGTAGTTCCCTACATGCATCTCCCTCTTTAATTGATTTATTCTCCTCTGTCTCTGTACACTCTGTTGCAGAAAAAATGAGAAACATCTTCCCACTGGTTTTAGAAATAATCCAGAGAGTTAATTTTGGTCTTATCGTGGAATGGAAGGGGGATACGAGTTAAATTCTGTATTTTAGCAATATTTATAACCTAAAGAAAACTTTATCTACAAAATAAATAAAATATTGATCCAAATTATACATTTATTTTAACTTTTTACACACAAGTTAGTTATTTTTTCCACTGCTCGGGTAGTATGCAAACATTAACTCATGCTAAAAGGGTAGGAATGATAAAAGTAGAATTTAAAATCTGTATCCGTATTTGTATGAAGGTATAAAGAGAACAATTAATGGAAAACTACCCTCACTTCACCCGACTGGGATTCGATCCCCAATCTCCCCCTCACTGAATATCCAGTCTAACACTAAAGTGATATAATTTTTTTTTATTATTATGGAATAACCTATATAAACATCACTCTTCTCATGAAAAATACTAAGTAATTGTTAATATATTATACTCATGAAATTAAATATATATATTCATGAAAATAAAATAAATGTATCTAGTATGTTAAATACTTTATTTTATTCGAAAAGTTTCTTGTTAAAAAAAACTACAAAATACTGAACTTATCTCGCACACCCTACCGTGTCTCTTCTCTTTAGTTCCAGTGATCAGACTTTGAAGACAAAAAGCGCTAGTATCTCTGCATTTTAACATACATTTTAGCATACATGCAATTTAAATATGGAAGAAAATTTTCGATTTTACTAACTGTTCAGGCTGTATGCATATATGATATATTACACTAACGGAGTAGGGGTGTAGAAGGAAGCAGTTTAGATGTATTCTACCCGCATTTGCGTGGAAGGAGAGTGGAAAAACATTTAGGGAAAATCACCCCCTGTAGACCCAACCACTTTAAACTCTGATTTTCTCGTCATCAGCAGTGTAAAGACCTTTGAACTACTACTATTAAATTTTATGGTCATAGCTAATATGGTGAGTAGAGTAAATAATTAAGATGACCAATGAAAACACTTTATTATTAGTAAAAATTATATCAACTATCGTAATTGATTTCTTATGATTGTAAGAGCATTTAAATTTGCTTGGTTGTACAATAATTATAATCCTTTTATTAAATTTAGCTCAGTATGCTGTAAAGAGGGGGAGGCGGGGGTAGATGTTATTTTTTACACATTGTATAATATTTTCTTTGTACTACAAATAAAATGCATTAAAGTTTGAAGGCCCTTAAGTAACATCAGCTAGCTAATTATACCCTAGGAAATTCGTTTTCGACTCATTTTAGCTAAAATTGAATAATTTGTCTGAATATTAAGACCATTCAAAGCTACAGTAGCCCCATGACTACTTTGTTGTTGACTGACAGCTCACAGCTGACAGCTAAAATCTTTGAAAAGCTACCAGACTAAACTATATATCCCTACGCCGAACCATATGATCTGCAAAAACATTTGTTTAGCAGATGTCACTTCTGATGGTCAAAATTTAGGTAGATACCTAAATGTAGACTGTCAGAAGTCAGCTGTGAGCTGTAAGTCAGTACCAAAGAAACCACGGGGCTACTCTATAACTACATTTTAAGTATAGGAGGGAAATATAATTTTTTTACTAGTTCTTAAACTGAAAAAACTATTTACAATACTAGAACTATAAAATATTGTAAAACATCTAAGTGATAGAGTAAACATTTAGAACTCAACTCGGTATAGCTCACTTAAAAGCATCGCTCAATTTAAAAAAAAGTTTGTTTGAATTAAAAATTTAAACTTATCGTAAATATGTTATGTATTTCAATGATTTATCACATCTATTAATAGATTTTAAATGAACATGATAATATAATTATTCATATCGGCTATGTGAAGGATGTTTTATATATATTTTTTCTAAAACGATCATACACCGCTATTATTATGACTCACATGATCGTAAAATTCATATGCAGCGATCCCATTGCTAACTCATATTACAAAAAACTATGTAAATGAAAAGCTCGATCAACATTAAATACTGTGTAGTGAAGAGTGTGATAGGGTTTATACCACCTTAACTTTCCGCCCTTCGTTAATTATTTCTTCCCCTACTTCTTGTTAATGCCCCATTTGTCACTATCCATCACTCACCTGTCATTTTGGTCGAGGGGTCAGAAAGGCCCGTCGTAGGTGTAATTGATGTTTATACTTACAGTTTCAGTGTGCTGGCTAATAGTGATTTTTATTCTGATTATTTCTAGGAGAGTAATTGTGCTGTTTTGGATCGAAAGTTTCTCTTGGCAGTCACTGCGACTAGGGCAGACACAACAACAGTACACAGAACGTTAATGTATGGTCTAGATTAGCCAGTATAGAGCCACCAAATAAGCGTTCGATGTATTTACGGAACTGTGCTGGCGGCCGGGGTTCAATCCTTGCTCCCTGCACAGATTTATGTGATTTACCAAACCCTTCCTTCACCTCTGACAAGACATCTAGTGAATGTGGGGAATGCCAGGCCTCCACCGTGGTTCGGATCCCACGTTAATCTGTAGGTCCTTCATTTCATTTCACAATCACCCTACCATAACACATTAGCGTATGTGCGTACAACCCGAACGTGTAGTAAGACGCGGTGCTAATAATAATAATAATAATAATAATATTTACGGAACACCCATCTTAATATAATACAAGCAATATAATTGCTTAGTGAACTGCATGTCTTATGAAGTAAAGCTTTTATCTTTGCTCTTTCTCAGTTAACTGTTGATAAATCTCCTCGCTCTGAGTTATGAAGGTGACCTGGTGATCGAGGGATAAGGTGTCTCCCTGACTTCTGTGTTGGGGTTTCGGTGTTTAATCCTCGGTCCTGGCACAGATGTATCTGATTACCAAACCCTTCCTTCACCTCTGATAAGAAAACTTGTGAATGTGGGGAATTGCCAGGCCTCCACCGTGGTTCGGATCCCACGTTAAACTGTAGGTCCTCCATTTCATCTCACAATCACCCTACCATTACACATTGGCTTAGTGCGTATAAACCGAACGGGTAGTAAGACAACGTGCTAATAAAAAACAAACAAATAGGCAATGTCGTTAAGAGAGAAACAATAATGTTTAAATCAATCGGGGGTTACACCCCGACCTCTTCGTCGCTGGCAAATTTGAATAGTTGATCTTGACGTTTATTCCGCGTGACCAACGATGGTGTAAAATAGTCTTTATTCACTTTTGAAGTACAGTTAGAGAGGCAGTCCCATTATGGCAATTGTGATTTAAAAAAAAGACACGTAGCTTCACAGTTTTAAATTGCTCTTAAAGCTACCGAGTGAACTAGCTAAATTCACTTACACACATGTAGAATCACTCACCCTGAATCTACACTCTCTAAGTCCTAATTAGCCTTTTAATAGTTAATACTCCTATTTGCACTTACTGGCTAACGGTTAAAAATAGCTTATAGCTGGATCTCGCAAAACTTTAATCACATTCAAACATGGCTAGACGGGAATGTTGGAATTTCTTCTTTTTACTTCTCAACGCTTTTTGCCAATTTATATTTAGGTAACTATGCGTCATCGTTAAGTGGTTACGCTGCTCAAGGCGTCAGACCCACTTTATATGGTATTTTCCAAAGATGATAAGGTCAATGTTACAACTCTTTAATGAGACGCGGGGAAAAATAAAATTATTTTTCTACTTTTATCCTTTGAATTCCACCTTCCTCAACGCAACCATGGTTTATATTGGTATTTTTGGTAGTTGAGTACGGAGGCTTCTTTGGTACTGACTGACAGCTCACAGCTCACAGCTTTGAAAAGTTACCATACCAAATTATGTATCCCTACGCCGAACTATATGATCTGCAAAAACATATGTTTAGCAGCTGTCACTTCTGACAATCAAAATTTAGTTATATTACTAAAGGTGACCTGGTGGACTAGGGATAAGGTGTCAGACTTCTGTGATGGAGGCCGGGGTTCAATCCTCGGTCGCAGCAAAGATTTATATGATTACCAAACCCTTCCTTCACCTCTGACAAGACATCTTGTGAATGTGGGGAATGCCAGGCCTCCACCATGGTTCGGATTCCACATTAAACTGTAGGTCCTCCATTTCATCTCACAATCACCCTACCACTACACATGAGCGTAAGTGCGTATAACCCGAACGGGTAGTAAGACACGGTGCTAATATGAATATATTACTAAATGTTGACTGTCAGATGTGAGCTGAACAGTCAGCACCAAAGAAGCCATGAGACTACTGCAGAATGCTTACTATTCCGTTACATAAGCCTTTTGGGCCAGTTTCATAGTCAGACTTAGTACGCCTCAAATGCGGCGCTACACTTAGTTCATGACGACACCTACCTAAACTCTCGCATAGAAAACTGGCCCATTCAATTCTGGTTTAGGTAGGTGTCGTCATGAACTAAGTGTAGCGCCGCACTTGAGGCGTAATAAATTTTGTTGTTATTATTATTATTATTATTATTAGCACCACGTCTTACTACCCGTTCGGGTTATACGCACTTACGCTAATGTGTAATGGTAGGGTGATTGTGAGATGAAATGAAGGACCTACAGTTTAACGTGGAATCCGAACCACGGTGGAGGCCTGGCATTCCCCTCATTCACAAGATGTCTTGTCAGAGGTGAAGGAAGGGTTTGGTAATCAGATAAATCTGTGCCGGGACCGGGGATTGAACCCCGGCCGCCAGCACAGAAGTCTGACACCTTACCCTTAGACCGCCAGGTCACCTAAATTTGGTTATGAAACTGGCCCTTAGTTATAGTGAAAGTAGAGTACTAAAGATAGAAGCGGGCGAATTAGAGAGTATAGCACATGTGGATCAGTAGACGCTACTCACCCCTACCCCCTCCACAATCCATACTCTACGGTATCAGCATTCTACCGGTGTAAACAGGTTTTGCAGTAGAGTAAGGCGTGTGTATACAAGTTTTGTTTAGAAATACGGAGTTTGTTGTCAAAGTATTAACATCGTTGATTAATATTTTAACATATTACGTATCAAAATGAAGTTGATGGAAGCTGAAACTATAAAATTATTGGAGCTATATAAAGATTACGAGTGTATATGGGACATTAGTAGTGTTAACTATAAACAAATAAGAGAAAGAAGCAGCTTATGAAAAAATCGTAAAAAAAAAATATGTTAAAAGAAAATGTTGGTGTCCCTTCCAATGCATCTCGTTTTCTAATCCATTCTCTAACCCATATTTTTATTTTTATAGCAGTTTGATAGTTTAAAACCTCTGAAACTTCATTAAAAAACACATTTTCAATTGTTTTTAGGAACATTTTCACAATAAAGAGATGACGAATCGGTGGAATGTTCATAGTAACCAACTTTAAACTGAACTCTCCTCTACCAAATTACTGGCTTTGTGCAGATAGTTATTCTACCAAAATTAGTAGACTTATTTGGAGAAAAAGTATGCTAGTTTATTATACTCTACTAATGTAACCTAGGCTTTTTATTCTTTAGGAAAACTAGTGTATACTCCATTCACGGTAGGAATTATTCTCTGAAAGGTCTTTTTTCCTACCAATATCCTACCATATAATAGATTTCTGGTAGGGAAAAAGGCCTTTCAGAAAACAATTCCTACGGTGAACGGACTATATCTTTGCAGTGATGGTTGTATATTATCGCGTTAAAATGTATTCAAAGTTTGTGTTGGTAATAATTCTATAGAATAAGACCTCACTAGACTTTCTAGTTAAAGGTTAAATTTCCAAAGATTTTACACCTTCGGTGTTTAAGTTCAAGCAAAAAAAAAAAAATCCCCTTCACAACACAATGAGGATTTTAAAACGAACCTTTCTCTTAGTTCTTTAGATATTTCTTACCGCCATACCACTTAATTAAGAATTCCTCTGTCATTATTTTTAACCAAATAGAAATACATACCATGGCTTCCATTATAATGTAAACAACGAATGATAATACAGATAAACCTTTGCTATTACAGCCAAGGTATTATTATTATTATTATTATTATTATTATTATTAGCACCGCGTCTTAATACCCGTTCGGGTTATACGCACTTACGCTAATGTGTAATGGTAGGGTGATTGTGAGATGAAATGGAGGACCTACAGTTTAACGTGGAATCCGAACCACGGTGGAGGCCTGGCATTCCTCACATTCACAAGATGTTTTGTCAGAGGTGAAGGAAGGGTTTGGTAATCAGATAAATCTATGCTGGGACCGAGGATTGAACCCCGGCTGCCAGCATAGAGGTCTGACACCTTACCCCTAGACCGCCAGGTCACCTGCCAAGGTAGTCCTAGTGGGGTTTTACAAATGAGGGGGGATTAAAGTTCCATCTGAAGGGGTTGTGGCACCCCCACTCCTCGAGAGAAAATTTCAGGAATTTAACCTTGGTGAAGGGAATTTTAGAGCATCTGAGCATAGTTCTGAGATATGAGTATCATGATCCAATTTCCTCAACCAAAACACGATTTTTTTTTAATTCACAAAATATTAAATTTAGCTGAAGCTGAACCCGTTAAAAAGAAACATAAACATTTTTACAAGTTCATTGAACAAGACAAAACGAAAATAAAGTTGTTTAAGAGAAAATGGAAGAAAGTCTAATTTTTTTTTTTCATTTTCATATTTTTTATGTGGAGTATTGATTTAAAGTTGTTAATAACCAATCGCAATCAAATCTCAAATTCACAATTTTATTTTTTTTTCATAAAAATTAACAACAGTAGTAAAAATCGGAGATTAATAAGGGGACTTAAGCACCCCTTATCACCCATTTATGAACGTCTATGAGCACAGCAGAAAAGATTGAAGTCCTCTAGTAAAATCAGGTGTCCTTTAGTATCTACTGACCCGCCTCAGTGGCGTAGTTGGCTAACGCGCTAGTCGTGTTGAGCTGGACTGCTGAGGACGGGGAGATCGAGGTTTGAATCTCGGCTGGGTGAACTGGGGGTGGTCTTTCCTAAATGGTTTCCCACTCTCCCTCCACGAAAATGCGGGTTCACTTCCTCTAATTCACCCTTCCTAATTCCTAGTCCATTAGCGTAATTAGTACGTAAAGCGTATAACCTGAACGGGTAGTAAGACGCGGTGCTAAATAATATTTATTATCTACTATATTTGTTGAAATACTGGACCCGTAGCCTTTAAAATAAGCAATCCTTTCTCAAAATTGGTTCAACTGTATTCTAGTAGTTTATATTACCAGAAATGGGCTTATCAAATTACATATATGCATTTATATCAGTCGGGAGGTAAAACATAAAGTTGGCCTAAGGGAAATCTATTATTATTATTATTATTATTAGCACTGCGTCTTACTACCCGTTCGGGTTATACGTACTTACGCTAATGTGTAATGGTAGGGTGATTGTTGGATGAAATGGAGGACCTACAGTTTAACGTGGAATCCGAACCATGGTGGAGGCCTGGCATTCCCCAAATTCACAAGTTGTCTTGTCAGAGGTGAAGGAAGGGTTTGGTAATCAGATAAATCTTTTCCGCATCCGAGGATTGAACCCCGGCCGCCAGCATAGAAGTCTGACACCTAGACCATTAAGGGAAATCAATGCGCCTTCTTTGTTGATTTTATCTAGTAAACGTTACTTTTGGTTCAATTAACATTTTTACTTTCTCTCGATACCTCAGAGAGAAGGCATTGTGATCGTCAAAAAAATCTTACTCAATATTTTGATAAATCTCGACGTTTCATAAACCCCCGAGCCAAAAAGGTGGTTTTCGCAATTCTGTATTTACCTTAGTCTAGAGCCGAAACCATTTTACCGTTTGGGGTAAAACTTGGTATCTGGGGTTTTCATAAGGTCCCCCAAGGTGTTTAAGAATTTGATATCTAACCCTAAATTCAAGGTTAGTTTACTGAAGGGCACCCCGCCTCGGAGGCGTGGTTGGCTAACGCGCTGTTTCGTGTTGAGCTTGGATGCCGAGGAGGGGGAGATTAATGTTCGAATCTCGCTTTGGTGGACTGGGGCGGTGGTTTCCTTTTTGGTTTTCCACTCTTCCTTCGCTCAAATGCGGGTTCAATTCCCCTAAATTCAACCTTCCCTATTCATAATCCATTAGTATAATTGGTACTTAATCGTGTAACCTGAATGGGTAGTAAGATGCGGTGCTAAATAGTAATAATAGTGAAAGGCAAAAAGAGAACAAACAGATTTTCTAGAAATTCGCTCAATCGATTTTGACTGAAGTTTATATCTAGACATTGTTTATCATTAAAAACAAGATGGACATTCTCATTTTCTCTTGAAAATGACCTTGAGGGTACTTTACATAATGGAAGTTTTCAAATTGTTATAATTTCTTCGCAACTATTTGAAAGATTGAACAATTTATCATTGTATTTTATTTTTTTATTTAGCACCGCGTCGGAATTGGGAAGGTTGAATTATAGGAAGTGAACCCGCATTTGAGTGGAGTGAGAGTGGAAAACCATTTAGGAAAAACCACCCCCCGTTCACCCGACCGAGATTCGAACCTCGATCTCCCCGTCCTAGCAGTCGAGCTCAACACGACAAGCGCGTTAGCTAACTACACCACAGAGGCCGGTAGTGTAGCCATACAAATATAGAACATTTGAACATACCTTTTAGGGCGTTACAGAACATTATTGTGCCATAATCATTCAGAATATTATTATTTTTAATATTATTATTATTAGCACCGAGTCTTACTATCCGTTCGGGTTATGCGCACTTACGCTAATGTGTAATGGTATGGGTGATTGTGAGATGAAATGAAGGACCTACAGTTTAACGTGGAATCCGAACCACGGTGGAGGCCTGGCATTCCTCACATTCATAACATTCAGAATAGTTAAATGAATACATGGATTAGAAAAACTTGACCACCTGGTCCTTGTATATAGAGCTCAAATCCCCCGTATATAAGCTATGTCAAATGGACACAAGAAAAATATAGCCAGACTATCTGACGATAGGTGTTAACCAATTAGTTACTTTGGCTAAATAAAACATGTCTGAAGGACATACAACATAATTATTCTTTCAGACTAAAAATAAAACATGTCAAAAGTACATAAAAACATAATATTTTTTCTGATCAAGGAATACATGTCTGAAGGACATACACCATAATTAGTCATTAAGACTATAAAAATCAAACATATCAGAAGGACACATAAAAACATTCTTACAATAGAACAAACTATGTCGGAAGGACATAGTCTTCAAAGTCGGAGATACAACGTGATACTTAACCGGATCTGGTGAGGCTTCTTTTGCCATGCGGTGTTGAGTCTGACTTCTGATCCATTGTGACCACAAGTATTAGTGGCGTTGGAGATTAGCTCAGAAGTTTTTCCTTCGATGAAATTATACAAAGAAGTGCAGTTATTTGGCACACGGGCTCCCATGTTTTATACTCTTGGTCTAACTAGGAAACGAACTAAATGGAGGTATCAACGGACGGTAAAGGGATTGGGGGTGGGGGGTGGAGGAGAGAGTGTTTCCCAGAAGCGCCGCTAGGGAATCAGAGCCTTAGGCTGAGGCGTCGATTGGCGATACTGAAGTTCTTTTCCATCTCATGCGTCCAACGGCCAAGACATCCGCCAAGCCGCCATGCTGCCATGCTTGCGGAAAGGCTCGTGAAAGCATGGTGATAATATCTGACTGCATCCTGTCCATCGTAAGCCATTTTCTTCTACTTTCTAAATAAATAAATTAGTTTTAATTTTCTTCTACCTTATAAAGGAATAGATTCGTTTTTTGTTTTAGTTTTCTTCTTTTAATTCCTTTATTTCATTCGTAGCTTTATTGTCATGTTTGTAGATGTCCTTTAATTAGAGGATATGCTACAAAATCATTTATTGCTTTTGTACAAATAAATTTCAATTTTATTCACATATTGACCACAAAATTTCTTTAATAACTATCAAGGGTGTCCTGTAATTTACTGACAAATTTTTCTCTTCATTTAAAAAGTTTGTCATCTAATGCCGCTTTGCTCATGACAAATATTAAATAACTGTCGATATCATCATTTGGAGAAAATTAAGCTATGTATGTTTTTACTGGATCAACATTTTATGTATTTTAGCCTAAAAGTTTTTTCTATAAAATCTACGGCCTTAACTCACGTTCCCTACATGCCCACCTTAAACATTAAGGTCCTAATTCTATTAACAATATCCACGTATACCTATAGCTATTAAAATACCCAAGTGGAAACCTGATAGATATAGGCTAGAGTAAATTCCCTCAAAATTGTTTTTCTTTTTCTAATTTACTAATTCTTTTTCCGTAATATTTTTTGTTATTTAAAAAAAAATTTATTTTATAAAACGTTTGTGAAACCCCTCTTACCATTAAATTGTGCTCTATAGCGCTCCCTAATCATTCCTTGGGAGACTGACCTAGCTAAAAATACATCTGAGGACACAATGAATCATTTGACACCACGTTCATAAAAATCATTTGAGTGGTTTTGGTAAAAAGTGGCCCACACCATACTAGCCATAATACCTTCCTTTCGTAGTCGGGTAAAAATAGGAATTGTTATATCTATAAAAAGAAAATGCAATGTTTACGATATAATTAGTAATCCATTGTGATTATAGACCTGGGGGTCAAGGGGTAAGGTGTCAGACTTCCGTGCTGGCGGCCGGGGTTCAATCCTTGGTCCCGGCAAAGATTTATCTGATTACCAAACCCTTCCTTCACCTCTGACAAGACATCTTGTGAATGTGGGGAATGCCAGGTCTCCACCGTGGTTCGGATCCCACGTTAAACTGTAGGTCCTCCATTTCATCTCACAATCACCCTACCATTACACATTAGCGTAAGTGCGTATAACCCGAACGGGTAGTAAGACGCGGTGGTAATAATAATTCAT
>CABEEJ010000317.1:208778-255118 GCA_901482245.1 Timema douglasi | reverse complement strand
AGCACTGTTTACCCTGGTCTAGAGTGGATAGAGTGGGGATAACATATCAGATGTACAGTTTACACTAGCACTGTTTACCCTGGTCTAGAGTGGATAGAGTGAGGATAACATATCAGATGTACAGTTTCATCTAGCACTGTTTACCCTCGTCTAGAGTGGATAGAGTGGGGATAACATATTAATGGTACAGTTTACACTAGCACTGTTTACCCTGGTCTAGAATAGATAGAGTGGGGATAACATATCAGATGTACAGTTTCATCTAGCACTGTTTACCCTCCTCTAGAGTGGATAGAGTGGGGATAACATATTAATGGTACAGTTTACACTAGCACTGTTTACCCTGGTCTAGAGTGGATAGAGTGGGGATAACATATCAGATGTACAGTTTCATCTAGCAGCGTTTACCCTGGTCTAGAGTGGGTAGAGTGGGGATAACATATCAGATGTACAATTTCAACAAGCACTGTTTACCCTGGTCTAGAGTGGATAGAGTGGGGATAACATATCAGATGTACAGTTTTAACTTGCACTGCTTACCCTGTAAACACTCCAAGACACACCGCTGTGTTCTAAAACCTATACCTTTGACAGTGGCACGTTTTAAACTCTTTATATGTAACTAATTGTGGTACTCTGAACCTAGTATTTTATAGTTTCAACTTGTGATGTATCTACTAACTATGCTCATTGAGAGTGGTATTATGCTCTTGTAAAATGATTAAAGCTTGATTCAAGTGCTCACCGAATACTAAAAGTAGAATCTATTTGATGGACACCGAATTTCACACGCTAGTATAAATTTATACTTGGCCCATGATGCTCTGTAACACAGACAACAAACAGCTGATTACCAAAAAATATATCTATCTTCCATTTGATAAACAGATCTTTATAATTAAGATGTCGATGTAGGGTACGCGAGAATAGGACAGTGTCTTCTAAAGTTTCTGTAGCAACGTTTTTTTTTTTGGTCAAAATAAATCAAATACTGCTCCAGTAGAAGTATAGATTATTTTAATTTTCTTTACATGTTGATACCAACAGTTGTTGAATATATGTCAAGAGAATAGCGGCATTAAATTACACACTTTTTAAATGAAGAGGAACAGCTGTAATTAGATTCCGGGATATCCTTAACAGATATTAAAGAACTGTTGATATCACCATGGGAAGAAATATAAACTCTGTTTCTGCTGTAACCGTATTTTATTTATTTTAGCAAAAAAACTATTTTGCTATAAAAACTTCAAAAACACAGAAATTTTTTCGCGTTCCCCAAATCCCCAGCTTAAACAGGCATGTAGCTACATCCCCGTGATGGACACCCTAAATACTAGGTATCCTTACAAATTAGGGGCTGAGGGGGAGGGGGATTGGAAGGGTGTCGTCACATTTTAATTTTAATATTTTTTTAAGTGTGTCAAAATATAATAATTATAAGACTCAAGATATGGCTGAAGAAATATTGTTTTATATTAATCGATATTAAAAAAAAAGGTGTTGTTATTTTGTAGTCACCCAGGGGAAATTGATTTTAATCTAATTAATCTTCGAGATGATTGATTCCCCGATTAGTTGCGTGAGGAAAGAAAGGGAGGTTATAATTCCTACGTTCTAAAGATGTTTGACTAGTATTTGGAAGTGCTTGCAGGTATAATTATTTTAAAATTAATCTTGTGAGTTTGTTTACGTGGCATAGCGAACGTTAATAAATTGCGTGAAAGCTTTTCTTGGAGAATAAAAAAAAATTAAATCATGGTAGAAGATAAGATAATTATGAAAAAAACATATTTGATATAAATCAATATTACAATTTATTAGTCTGATCAGTTATTTTGGTTAAACATAGGCATACAAATGAAGTTTGGACAAACATTTGTTTCGATGATTAGACTATACAGCAGAGCTATCAACCTGACTTACGCAATTACATTTCATGGGTTAAGTAAAATCTAAAAATTATATATATATGTATATTTTAAAACATATTATTTGATAGAGCATTTGGGACACTTTATTTTAGATGTAAATTACAGAGTATGTATAGCCAACATTATTCATAATTAACTTTAGTGATACAGTTGAAGAAAAACTACGTACGTGAAAAATAAGGGGTTGAATACCACTGCTATACAGTACAACCTGATTAGTAATGCCTTAACCTAAGGGGTAAGGATTGAAAGGGTTGCTTAGAGAAAATGAACATAATTTTTTTGGAAATAATCAGTGTAACTTAACAAACAAATATCACTTGCTTATTTTAAAAATATTTTACAGGTGTCACTTGTTTGTTTAGTAAATTGAAAAAATGTCACATTTTCATTAATTAACTTTAAAAACTATGAATGGCACTTTTTATCAAGTAACTTTTTTAAAAGCTTCAATTGTTTGTAAAGTAACTTTAAAATGATTAAATTTGTTTTTGTTTTTTAAAATTTGCTTTTAAAACCAAATGTTAAATTTCTTACTACTATTATCACTTCTTTTGTATTTTGCTTACCGACTGTCGTGTTTGAAGCATTATAAAAACTGGCCTACTAGCCATTAAATGTCAGATAATATTGATATAGATAAATGTAATTGATAATAATCAGGGCAGTTAAAATATCTACAATAATAAAAGGGAATGTTTGTCTCTGTGTTTGTGTGCGATGTCCAGCCAAATCTACGGCACGCAGAGATCCGAAATTTCTGGCATAGGTGGACGTAAGAGTATCAGGATTTTAAAATTTTTAGCTAACTTTTTAATTAGGCTATTTTTAACAGAATTTTGAAGAAAATAATGTTAATCTGGTTTAGAATTATGTTTCAGAGATAACTGTGACAAAAATATGCCACATCTTCCTTGGGAAAACCCCCCCCCCCCCAACTAAATCGACCATAATTCTAAACCATTTTGAGGGGGAGGGGGGCTTATATAATTATCATACCATAGTGGGTCATGGGCAATGCCGTGCGGAATAGCTAGTTATTAATAAATATACATTACCATTACCCTGAAGTGGATGCCCTTAAATTCCCAATAAATCTCCTTAAAATGATATATTGATCCTCTCAAAAATAAAAATTAACACTTAAAACAAAAAAAATTGTACTCGAAAATCTCAATTTTTTAATCCTTATAGATATAAAAAAAGTTTAAAAATCAAATAATACATTTAAAATCCGATTGCTCTTGTTGTCTGTTTATTGGTAATGACTGGGGAATCCTGAAAAGGAAGAGATAAATAATAAATTGTGTGATCAATATAAGCATTAAAAAATATATATAGGCATAACATTTGTTTGCTTAAGGGAGAGAATTGCATCTTATATTTACCTTACTCTGCTTGGAATGCACAACGAAGACCATCTTCATATTCTCAGATGTGTACGATCGGCGATTATCGGCCTAGAGGTCTTTCTTGGTAACTAGACAATCTAGGCTCTACATCCACGGATGTTATTGGAGAGTTGGAAAGCTCTTTGGCAATATGTCCTCTACAATGTCTTCTGAAGAGTCACCTTTACCGTCAGAAAACATTGGGGTATACTCATTGTTTAATGTCTGAACGTACTCATAAATGCGAGTACACGAGAAAACGAATGCTCCAAATAAATAGAAATAAAGAATTTGTTAGTTAAAAAACTACACTTTGTAAGCTATAAATTTTATATAATTATTCTAAAAATGACAAAATATTCACGATAAGAGAAAAAAACAAGAGAAAATGCCACAAAATTCCATAAACTGTATAATCCTTCAACTAAGAAAAAATAAGCATAATGAAAATCACCAGGGTGCCATAAATTGTGTTTATATACAAGTTATCATTGCGATCTACTTCACATAAATAAAGATTCAATGTCATCAACTTCCAGGTACTGTCTATTACTTTCTTCCGTTGGAGAAACAGCTCTCATTGTGAATCTGAGGATTGGATGGTTTATGTGGTTAGATTATAACTGCATTTTTGAATCATATTTCTTTTATTTCCCATTTATTTGAGGTATTTAATGTGCACTTTGTGAACCAACTTATTATATAAGCCCACGGATAATAAACAAATTTAAACCTTGAACAGAAACAACATCCAGACCCCGGTCGTTAATTCATCAATGTGAAAGGGGAAAACATACATTTCACCAACTATACATTTTTCGGCCATTACATTATTATTATTATTATTATCATCATCATCACGGCGTCTTACTACCCGTTCGGGTTATACGCACTTTCGCTAATTGTGTAATGGTAGGGTGATTGTGAGATGAAATGGAGGACCTACAGTTTAACGTGGAATACGAACCACGGTGTAGGCCTGGCATTCCACACATTCACAAGTTGTGATTAATACACCTCTTGTCACAGGTGAAAGAAGGGTTTGGCAATCAGATACAGCTTGGTCGAGACCGAGGATTGAACCCCGGAGCCTCAGCACATAGGTCTGACACCTTACCCCCTAAACCACCACGTCACCCTCGGCCATTCCAGAAATCGAACCTGGGACAGACATGCTACCGACTGGGCTAAAATGTCAAACGACTCTTATTTAAGTAAAAGCTTTGACTTTCTTTCTTAAGAATTAATAATAGTTTTGATTCTCTGTTTCTGGTATTCATTTAATATTTTGTTTTAACATTATGTTTAAATTAACCCACGTTGATGGACACATTCAAAATGTCAAACTCATTTAATCTGATTTACAGGTGACATGAAGGTTAAGATTCAAATCCCGAACTGGTATCATTTACAGGACTAAACAATTTGTTTTTTCTATAAATATGTTATGACAGAAATTTCTAAATGAAATGTATTTTGAGTGGCCAAATGGATGTTGAAGCATCCATCACATCCAATCAAATATTAATATATTCCAAGGGGGTATTTTCTGCACCAGCAACACAGTTAAGCCCTGTCTTGGAAAATGGAATTAAGCGTTAGGGAGCGCTTCTCCATTCGACTCAACTTCCCTCCCCCCCCTTCCCACTTCAGTAACACTCAATTCTCCCCGCGTCAACCCTCCGCTTACCATCCGCGTCGAGACATGTCTCTCGATGTAATTACTCTGACATTATGGGCGGTCGTGATGAGTCATAACTCGTCTCGTCACGACGCTTCGGCGTCTTATTCTCTTCTCTCCTTTATCTCTTCTCCATTCTACATATATTATTAAACGTCTTACTTTAGGTTATGTATGGCTACGTTATATTAATAACTTCACACTTGGTTGAATTTTTTGTTTGCTACTTTTCTGTTACGTTTGGTTTTTTTTCCCCTTTCCTTCTCCACCCTATCTTTGTTTTACATACCCTTTTTCTATCTTTTCGTAACTTCAATTTTTCTTGTTTGGATTTAGCTTTAATTCTTTTTCTTTATTTTTCTTTATTCCCCCTAGTCCTTATTATCACCCTCTATCTATCTTCTATCTCTCTAATTGTTTTCTTCCCCTTTACATATATTCTTACGTCTTAATTTATTCTTTGTATGGCTACGTTCTTCCTTTTTCCTTGTCTAGATTCGTCTTACGCCAAGTCCCTTGTTCTGTTACGTTTAGTTAGTTTCTTTTGCAACTACTTTTAATTCTATTTGTCTTTGGTAACATATTCTTTCTTGTCTTGTTTCTATTCACTACCTATTTCTACCATGTTTAATAATAATAATTATGGCCTTTATCTTTCTGGCAAAGTTGAGGCGTTAGCCTTCTCTTCCACCGTTTCCCCTATTTCAATTGATCATAAGTATCTACCTCTCTTTTACCTTCCCAAATGTTAATATCTATACTTCTTTCTTTACACTTATTACTCTAAATTCTCTATTGACATGTTGTCTTCCATATTTCACCTCCTCTTATCTTTAAGGTCTCTTTTCTGTTACATTTAGTTTTATTCTTTTTAACCTACTTTTTTTTTGTAAAGCTTTGCTTAACCCACATTGATTTTTATTGTATATATTCAGATTCTACTTGCCATACTTTAAAAAAAAAATCCTTTTCCTTGTTCTTATTGGTATTAATTTTTCCAATTTTGGTTCTTATAAACTCTACATTCCTTCTGATACCTGTAACTCTATATTGTATATTATTTTTGTTTTTTTCTTTCCTCTTGTTTAGCTTACTATTTTTATCAGACACCCTTTTGTTATGTTTAGTTATTTTCTTTCTCCACTCTTTTTAATTTCAATTCCAGTTTCCCTAATTTTCAATGTCTTTATTTTTGGTTGTATTTTGCTCTCTTTTCAATCACCATTTCCCTTGCTACTTATATTCTTTTATTTATTCTCGTTTAGTATGCTTTACTTCATTTTAACTATTTTCATAAAGGTTTTGTTCTGTAATTTTTCCATGTTTAGCTTCCTCCTTCCTTTAGGTACACTCTATATAGTTCTTTGTGGATTATTTTCCTTGTCCCTAGTCTCTCTCATCTATTCTTAATATTTTTTCTACCTCGTTCCCATTGTTTCTGTTGGTCCTGACTACCTTTCTCTTTCCGTCGCTCTCTCTACCAACTTTCCTCCTCCGTGTTTTTATCGGCACTACCTCTTTGTCTTCACCTGTTCTCAACTCTCTCTCACTCGATATTCAAGGTGTTCTCTACCTACCCCCTCCATCTCCCCTTCTGCCCTCCTAATGATTTATATGCATTGCCATGACTCGGGTTTAAGCAACCGTCGGCACCTCCACCCAGGAGGGGAGGGGAATGGAGGGATCTCTGCTCAACTTCAGTCGCTCTCTTGTCTCCGTGTATTGAAATACACCTCCATGACAAAGAGTTGAGCGTGTTTTTTTCTGATTGGTAGGTTACTTTACAGAAGCTGACGTTTTCGACACTTAAGAGTGCTCTGACGCAACTTAAGTCTCTTGTATGTTTAACTTTATTATTATTATTATTATTATTATTATTAGCACCGCGTCTTACTACCCGTTCGGGTTATACTCTTACGCTAATGTGTAATGGTAGGGTGATTGTGAGATGAAATGGAGGACCTACAGTTTAACATGGAATCCGAACCACGGTGGAGGCCTGGCATTCCCCACATTCACAAGATGTCTTGTCAGAGGTGAAGAAAGGGTTTAGTAATCAGATAAATCTGTGCCGGGACCGAGGATTGAACCCCGGCCGCCAGCACAGAAGTATGACACCTTACCTCTAGACCGCCAGGTCACCCACTCTAGTGTTAAACTGGATTGATGATGATCTAAAATATCAGGGTTCGAATTTTGGGTTCGAGTGTAATGAGTAGTTTTTTTAATGAATTTTTTCTCCAACTCTCCCTACCATAATTAAGGTACATTCCTTTAAAATTCTACCTATTTCATTACTATTATTACTATTATTAAGTGTTCTGTCTTACGACAGGTCCATTAAACTCGTCAGTAAACTTAGATCGTCCATGCGCCCTGGCCTCTGCCTCCTCCTTAAGCCCCCAGAATTTTCTCCTTTCCTTCAAGTCATCCAATATTTGAATCCTCCTCCTTCCTAAGCTCCTCTTTCCCTCATCATTTCCTTCTATGACTTCGTGCAGAAGATAGTTCCTCCAAATAGGTTCTTTTCCAACACTCCCTTCTTAGGATTTATTCATTTGTCACCGTGTCTGTCTACAGGAGCTTCTTAAGTATTCTCCAGCTCCACATTTCAAATCTTTCCAAGTATTTCTTTTCCATCTTCTCAAGATTCAAAGTTTCTGCTCCATAAAACGCGATGCTCCAAATGTAGCATTTCATCAGTTTCTTCTTCAGTTCCAAACTCAACTTGATGGTCAGCAGTGACCTCCTTGGCCACGTCGATCCTCGACATAATTTCCTTGTTGCAGCAGGCATCTTTTTTTCAGCAGACTTACTAGGTTCTTGAACTGTTCTATGTTTTACAACTCCTGGTTTCCCCATTTTGATTTTCCGCCGCTCTTCGTTAGCTTTATTAATTTTTCCTAATAACCTGAACGGGTACTAAGACTCGGTGAAGAAAATAAAGGGGGTAATTTCCTCTGGACTAAACGTGTCATTATTCATTAACATTTGTTTTATATAGAAGTAATGATCTGCCAGAAATGTGAATGATATTGCGTCATATATCAACCCTAAGGTGTTTTATTTTTTACGACTGACAAGTAACAGCAGTGGTGCATAAGGAATGCTGTTCAACGTGGGGTAGGCAATGACTTCATAGGGAGTGCGTAAAATTAAAAAATATATATATATATATTATTTCATGATAAACACTAAATAATATGGGCTAAATTTAGAGCTAGCCATGAAATACCTGAATGTATTTACTGTACATGTGATTTAAGAGAGCAATTTTTCTCTCTCTCACTCTCTCCCTCCCTCTCCTCTATGCTAGTATTATTTAAGCAGCGAGTTTTATTTTGCGGTATAAAGTTTAAGGGTTGAAGATACATTATATCTGGGAGTACGCGAATAAAAAATGTTGAATGCCACTGATTTAAGACACTAGAATCTCTTAACACAAAATATGCTAGAACTTGTTCATTTTTTTAATCTAGCATTTAGGACCATTAAAAGATTAATCTAATCAGTGTAAGGGTAGTTTTAGAGGGAGTTCACCCGTATCAGTGGGGAGAGCTCATTTGATAACCACGGTGATTAATCACAAGTGTATGTTCACCTTAAGAGCACAAGGTTGAGACTTGAACCTATATTTACACATAGTCTATATAGTATGTGTGTCATCCTGACGTCTTAGACTACGTTACTACAAGTGCGAGGGTATTGCTGCATTAATGTGGCCCTATTAATTTTTTGAATTATCAGAGAAGTGGTGAATAAACTTGAATGTAGTTATTTTTTATTTGCGTCTCTCTATCCCTTTAAGTTATATATATAGTATATATATAAATATATATTTAGTATATATAAATACATATTTAGTATATATATATAATTAGCACCACGTCTTTATACCTGTTAAGGTTGAGGAATAGTGGATAAACATTCTGTAAAAATCACCTTTAATGCACCCAACTGGTATTTGAGCCCCGATATCTCTGTCAAAGATAGTCCAGTCTAGCACTAGAGTGGCACCTCAGAGTTTAGACCATGTAGCAACAGAATCAAGTCTATATAATTTTAACTACGCCAATGGGGTAGAAATGAAAAATTTAGAATTTGAAGGAAATGTATCTGTGTATTAAAGTGGTTGGAAAACCATTAACTGTCAACAACTCCAGTAGATTCAGCCAGGGCTCGAACTCCAAGACTACAGTCACAGGACAGGAAGACCGGGCAAAAATGAGCTTGACGTTTAAACCACGTGCCCACCAATGTGGGCTTTGCCATAGATAACCTAACGTGGTGATATTCTGTTTTTAAATTGACCATTTGGCATTTTGTCTTTCTGGATATTTGTACCATGATGACTACAAATGTATTTACCATAATATGATATGATAGGGACATTCTTTGAATATAGGCAGAAATATTTATGTAAAGGTTTTTTAAATCGAACATATGATTTATTATCGCAGCTGCTTGATTAACAAGGAATAATATAGGTTTATACTAAAGATTCAAGAGAAATATAAATATGTTGTGCCGATAAAACCATGGAGGGAGCGAGGTCTACTGTTCACAGAACTACTAGTAAGACTCTAGTAACGATAATAACATGGAGTGAGGTCTACTGTTCACAGAACTACTAGTAAGACTCTAGTAACGGTAATAACATGGAGGGAGTGAGGTCTACTGTTCACAGAACTACTAGTAAGACTCTAGTAACGATAATAACATGGAGGGAGCGAGGTCTACTGTTCACAGAACTACTAGTAAGACTGTAGTGACGATAATAACATGGAGGGAGGTCTACTGTTCACAGAACTACTAGTAAGACTGTAGTAACGATAATAACATGGAGGGAGGTCTACTGTTCACAGAACTACTAGTAAGACTGTAGTAACGATAATAACATGGAGGGAGGTCTACTGTTCACAGAACTACTAGTAAGACTGTAGTAACGATAATAACATGGAGGGAGGTCTACTGTTCACAGAACTACTAGTAAGACTGTAGTAACGATAATAACATGGAGGGAGGTCTACTGTTCACAGAACTACTAGTAAGACTGTAGTAACGATAATAACATGGAGGGAGGTCTACTGTTCACAGAACTACTAGTAAGACTGTAGTAACGATAATAACATGGAGGGAGGTCTACTGTTCACAGAACTACTAGTAAGACTGTAGTAACGATAATAACATGGAGGGAGGTCTACTGTTCACAGAACTACTAGTAAGACTGTAGTAACGATAATAACATGGAGGGAGGTCTACTGTTCACAGAACTACTAGTAAGACTGTAGTAACGATAATAACATGGAGGGAGGTCTACTGTTCACAGAACTACTAGTAAGACTGTAGTAACGATAATAACATGGAGGGAGGTCTACTGTTCACAGAACTACTAGTAAGACTGTAGTAACGATAATAACATGGAGGGAGGTCTACTGTTCACAGAACTACTAGTAAGACTGTAGTAACGATAATAACATGGAGGGAGGTCTACTGTTCACAGAACTACTAGTAAGACTGTAGTAACGATAATAACATGGAGGGAGGTCTACTGTTCACAGAACTACTAGTAAGACTGTAGTAACGATAATAACATGGAGGGAGGTCTACTGTTCACAGAACTACTAGTAAGACTGTAGTAACGATAATAACATGGAGGGAGGTCTACTGTTCACAGAACTACTAGTAAGACTGTAGTAACGATAATAACATGGAGGGAGGTCTACTGTTCACAGAACTACTAGTAAGACTGTAGTAACGATAATAACATGGAGGGAGGTCTACTGTTCACAGAACTACTAGTGAGACTGTAGTGACGATAATAACATGGAGGGAGGTCTACTGTTCACAGAACTACTAGTAAGACTGTAGTAAAGAGGTCTACTGTTCACGTAACTACTAATTATCTCGTCTTAAAACGTTTAATCCCCAATTACCGAAAGTATCTGGAATTTCTCCAACATCTCAACTTGTTTCGTCTACTGCACACTGTGACTGCCATTTAAGTGTTTCCTCATTTGCATGAACTTTGAGGATCAGATGAAATCTTACTGTCTCCCAGTAATTACTTCACCAGGACAGAGAGTGTCGTGGTCTGAATTGAACAACACTTTAGATACACCTCCACACATTTTTTTAAAAACAACTCCATTAAGATGACAGGTGTCTAAAAAATGGTTTAAATTAATAAAAAATTATTTTAATGGTCTTATAAACGAGACAGTAGAGCTAGTCTAAAACATAGTATATAAAGTGTCTACGTTGAATTTAGACTAAGAAACCAAGGCATGGGCCTAGTTCTATAATATTTAAAGACTAACTATTCTCTAGAATAGAAAGTAAATATATAATTTTTCACAAAGGTTCGTTGTTTTTACTAATCCTACCAACAAATTTCCGGTACAGTCAAACGTAGGTGTGCATTTTTTTTCACATTCGTCTTACTAGTCCCGTACACTTAGCTTAAGTCATCGCACGCATGATCTAAAACTAAAAAGGGTTCATATAAATCTAATTAAAAATGGTAACTTCAAATATTGATCACTCCAATGAAGTTATAATTAAGTTGGAATTCATTCTATATTGACTAAAGAGGTCAACAGATATATAGTAGGTGACCTGGTGGTATAGGGGTAAGGTGTCGGACTTCTGTGCTGGCGGCCGGGGTTCAATCCTCGGTCCCGGTACAGATTTATCTGATTACCAAACCTTTCCTTCACCTCTGACAAGACATCTTGTGAATGTGGGGAATGCCAGGCCTCCACCGTGGTTCGGATTCCACGTTAAACTGTAGGTCCTCCATTTCATCTCACAATCACCCTACCATTACACATTAGCGTAAGTGCGTACAATCCGAACGGGTAGTAATACGTGGTGCTAATAATAATAATAATAATAATAATAACAGATAAATGGCAATTTCCATTCCACTAGAAGCAATTAGTAATAATTTTAAATATATATACATAAATATATGTTTTCTACAATGTCTGACTAACCATACCATCTTTATTTGCATTTAACTATACTATTGAGCTTGAGATGTGGAAGATGTAAATTTGAAAAAATTTACTTACATTTGCTTGGCGAGTGATTAGGTAACTGTTAGGGAATAATCACCCTCTGTTAGCCCATCCGGGATTTAAAACCCAGCCAAACACACCAAAATTGACGAATAGTATTGAATGATATATACTTTTATTCACGTGTCTAAGTTGAGTGTAATATTAATATTATATTAAATCAAAATATCTAATATCGCTTGGATTATAAGTTAATTAAGATAATTTTTAATTTTATAATCATAAGATATACTAATTTTATATAAATTTGTAACAAACTTTTTACAACTAATCTAAAAATATAATAAAATTTCCAAAAAATGTTAATCAATAAACTAAACTTGAAGGATTGTTTTCAGAAAATATAATATAAGCATTTATCTATCGTGTTTAACGGAGTCACAAGATTGAACTGTGTTAATAACGGGGACAACACCTCAACCCTACTATAAAGACCTGAGGGTAGCGTAATAAACGCTGAAATATGTAGTCAATCAGCCTGGAGGTGTTAAAAGTGTTTAAGGAGTGGAATTAATTCACAGTTAAGGAACGTCTTTTATAATACACAATTCAAGAATTATTTCAAATATTTTCCCGTTTACACTTCTTAATACATCCATTCTATTATATTTAATAAACTTATAATATAAATTATATAAATCTAATTTGATTGATCTGGTCGACATTCATGATAATTATCAATTATATATTTAATTATCTCTTTGGTTAATATAGTTCGTAACCCATTGGCTTGATAACAAGCTCTAAACGTTCACATTTTCTATGTGAGTTGCTATGTTATCAGGAAAATTTTAATATCAATTTTAACATGTTTCTTATGTAGGTCAACATTAATATGTTTACATTGTTTATCAGCCCTTGTAATTTATTATCATTTGTTGTAAATGCATAATTGCCCTTATTGACTGTTCTTAGATTTTATTAAATTTATCTCATGTAAATATCACATGTAACAACATTCTTGTTCAGTTTAACTATTTAAAACTTCTATTTTTATAATTTCTAAAAAATTTTCTTTTTAATAATTTAATTTCTTTAATTGAACCCTGTTCACCTAATGGTTTCCTACTTTTGAATTCAAATTGATTTGGTTCTGTTTATAAGTGACTCTTAGTAAAATAATTTATGGAATCTTTAAGTGTATAATCCCTGTCATATCAATAGTTAATTAATACATTTGTTTATACTGTATTTTTGCCTTTGTTGAATGTTTCCTATATCCTAGCAAACTGATAATCTATTAATTGTTATATGTGTTAAAACTCTAGTTTGTCACTAACAATTTACAATTCTTGTTTTTGATATAATTATTTTAAAAAATTCTAATAACTTCATTTTTTAGAAATCTTGTTTAACTACTGGTTTTTTCTTATTTTTAAATTTTAATAACCCCCTTTTATTAAATCCCCTTTTATTAAACTACCCTTATACTTCATTCCCTTTTAATAAACTCCCCTTTTACTAAACTCCATTTTATTAAACCCCCTTTTTTCTTTTTCATTTCTTTATGTTAATTGACTCTGAAGTGTAACAACTAATTAACCAATTGCCATTTTACCAAGTACGTTTCTTATAGTTCTCATTCTTACATCTACTTGCTACAATTAAAATGAATTTAACTAATATCCTAGACACCAAGCTTTATTCCGATCGTTAGAATGGTTTCGACCCTAGCCCGAGATACAGACACACAGACCGATGGCATCACGAAAACCACTTCTTAGTTTTTTACGGCGCTATGAAACATTGGCATTTATTTAAATATCTTAAGTTAGATTTTTTTTTGACAATCACAATACTTCTTTCTCCGAGGGGTTGAGAGAAAGTAAAAATTATAGAAAAACGTTACAAAAAACTAGTTGCCGACTGAAGAGTTGGGTTCACGTTTCTAGTTGAGCGCCTTTGGCACTCCACGAATTAAAGTGGGAGAATTTTTTTTATTGGTCCAAATATACAAATGAAGACAATAAATATTTCACTAAAAATAAAATCATGAAATTTAAAACTATCAATCAAAAAATGCTTTACGTATGTATAGCGCAATTTTTTTTTTGTTCGCTAGTGTATATTATATTATGAATTTTGAGTAAATATTTCAATTTTTTAAACAATAGAGCGAGGATGTCCGTGTGTAGTTTCGTACCATTTATTTTTATGATCGCAGCCTATTTAGGTTATACGCATTAATGTTAGTTATTATAGTGGGGTAAGAATGAGGGAGAAAGTATTTTAGGTGTAATATACACGTATTTGAGTAGAAAGAGAGTAGGAAACCATTTAGGAAAAAAAACACCCTCAGTAGACAATTAAGACAGCCCAGCCATTATTAAGAGCCCGGCTAGTTTTATTTTTACCGAAACGTCTTACTAACTTTTCAGGCTATACGCATAAGTACTAATTACGCTAGTTATTTAGTAATGATGAATATATAATTTAGGTTAAGTGCACCCGTATTTGCGTGGAGGGAGATCGGAAAACCCTTTTAGAAAAACGAATCTCAGTACACACTACTGGGATTCGAGCTCCAATATTTCTGCCTTCGGCAGTTTAGTCTATTGTGAGTGTGATGCCTTAGACCATGTGACCACTGAAGCCGGTCCAGTTAATACTAACAACTTTACTTTTAACTTATCTACTATCACGTCCTAGGCTACTCTTAGGTCAAATACGGTAAGTTACATAATATATTACCCGCCTCGGTGGCGTAGTTGGCTAACGCGCTTGTCATGTTGAGCTCGACTGCTGAGGACGGGGAGATCGAGGTTCGAATCTCGGTCGGGTGAACTGGGGGTGGTTTTTCCTAAAATGGTTTTCCACTCTTCCTCCACACAAATGCGGGTTCACTTCCTCTAATTCAAATTTCCCAATTCCTAATCCATTAGAGTAATTAGTACTTAAAGCGTATAACCCGAACGGGTAGTAATACGTGGTGCTAAATATTATTATTATTACATAATATATTATACTACTATAAAGCGACATGGCTGACTCACTTACTGACATTAATGTTTAGCCACTTCCAGATGAGCTAAAAGCTTGAAATTTTGCAAACTTATAGATTCTAGTCTGTAACCAACGAGAAAATTCCAAAAAGTTAAAAATTTTAATTTTTAATCCGCCCTTCCCCTCCCCCAAATCAAAATTTTGGAGCAACTTTAAAGTCGGTGCGGTCCTATGTTTGGAGGTCTCTTGTGGATAAACGGTAAGACCAATAAAAAAAACTGTTCTGGAACTACATTAGTTTACATACACTTGCAAATAAAACAAACTTGGGGTTTGGGGGTGAAGCCCCCGACGAGCAAAGCGAGTGTTATATGTAACCCCATTTGTTTTCTTGTGTATATCAGAATCGCATCCCTTCATTTGGTAAAACCAAAGTCAATAATATTTTGTTTGTATTAATATATATATATAACACGTCTCACAAGTGTTCCGGATTATTCACATGTAAATACCTTAGTTGTATAGGGTTAAGGTACGGTTTTGTGAAATTTTCATACTAAATAAATTCTAGAGTGAGTAATTAAGTTGAAGAAAATATTGATTTACACCTTCACATTGATAAATTAATGGCCGGGGATTGATTGTTGTGTCTGTACTAGTCTTAAGTTAGATTATAAGGCATATGAAGCTACGACAGACCTAGCCAGCCTGTAGTGGAAAATATATGGCTTGAATAAAAATCTGACCCAGGCTGGAAACAGTAATGGATATAAAGTAAATAATTAATTAATGGGTGCTGAGAGAGTGTGATTTGAACGGGAATCCAATAGTTAATTGTGAAAGAAGCGTCTTACGTTGGTTTGGCCATGTTGAGAGGATGAGTGTGGATCGAGTGATGAAGCAAATATATGAAGGTAGAGTGTGTTGAACAAAATGAAGAGGTAGGCCATGTAAGGCATGGCTAAATGTTGTCGACGAATGTGTTAAAAAGAGAAATATTAAATAAAAGTTTCAAAAGAGAAAGAGTATGTATGACTCCGTGTATGAATATTGTTGAAGTGAAGGGAATGGGGAAGGATAGGGAAGTGTGGAGAAAGTTAGTGAGGATGAACTAATTACGTTTTTTTTATTTAGCTATACGCAAAGTTTCTTGCCTACTATCCTTGTGTGTATGGGTGTATGGTGTTAAGGATTAGGAAGGTTGAAATTAAAAGAATGGTACTCACATTTGCGTGGAGTTAGATACACCTTTTCAATAAAGTTACCCACTATACACCCAAACGGGACTCGAACCCCTACATCACCGTCATCAGCAGTACAGTTTATTGCAAGAGTTACGCCTAAGACCATTTGACCACGGTATTGAGTTAAAGTCATGCTAGCTTCAACTTTCACTTTTAATATGTAGTATTAATACCGATATGATAATAAATATAAGAAAGTAAAATTGTTATTAATGTCAACGGCAAAAAATATATTTTTAATTTATAAATCTCCTTTTTAACACCAAGTCATATATTCTAAAAACTTCTTTGCATAAAAAAGTGCATGATGTATACATTATTTGAATTTAAATTTAACTACCCAAACAAAATCACTCAATATTAATACTTACAAATCTATCAAAAATAATTGTAGAAAGATTTTTTTTATGCATATAAAGAATGTTTCAAAATAATTATGAAGTTCAGAATATAATCATGAATTTAAAATCTATGTTGCATTGTTAATGAACATAGTAGAAAATTATATACACGATTTCTTGTCACGAAAAGGAAATTGCTTTTTCTTTAACCAGGCATGAGAATCACACCGTTGGTACTTACGTATGTCTTGAAATGCTCAATTTCCTAGTCGTTCTGGAAAATTGAAAATTTTATGACCGAAACATATAAAACACATCATACTTAAAATATACGGTAAAGTTATATAGCTACCCTTTATGTAATATTTAACTTTCAATGTATATATAATTTTTTTTCCTCCTACAATTTGATTCTAGAATACCCAACTTAACTTATCAATCAATTACTACCAGTTTAATTAAACCACACATAAACTGCTTTAGTTAGCCAACTCCATTTAGAACTGAAGCTACCCGCTCCAAAGATCGAATGTTCTAGGTAAGCGTGTTCCAATCTGTGGCTTCATGAGGCAATTTTAGGGATATTTATTTATTTATTTATTTTTTCAACACCATAAAATGGCATAAGTTTATAGGATTTCCAATTTTTCAAATCTGAATAAAGAACATTTTTCAAAGGTGTAGCAACAAAAATTGATGTTTTTCGTTGGTTTATTACGTGTTAAATTTAATTTTTGCTATTGAATGTTAGTAATCATCATCAACAACTGTTTCCAGCATGTTGCTAGTCCAGTTTAATAAAATGCCTCTATCATTTCACCATTCTTTCTCAGTGTTTCCACTCTTCTCCTCTCACTTTCACACTTTCTGTTATTGGCTCCTCCCAGCTCTTTCTTGGCCTATCTTGTGATAATTTTGTTACATACTTCATTTCCATTATTTTCTTTGGCATCTTCTCTTTCTTCGTCTTTATTACATGCCCAAACCATCTCAGTCGTGCTTCCTCTACTATCTCATCCACTCCTTGTACCCCTACTCTTTTCCGGATAACTTCATTCCTTTTTTTTCCCTCACCTCGTGACAGTTAACATGCTCCTCACTAACTTAATTCCCATGGCCTTCACTTTCCTAGTCTCTCTTACATTCACTGTTCGTGTTTCTACTGCATGTGTGACAGTGGGTTCAAAGTACGTCGTGTACACCACTTCAGTACACTTCAAGGGCACTTCTATTCTCCATATCAGGTCTCTTACACACCTACAGTAGCCCCATGGCTTCTTTGGTGCTGACTGACAGCTCACAGCTGACAGCTTTAGAAAGTTACCAGACTAGATTATGTATCCCTACGCCAAACTATATGATCTGCAAAAACATGTGTTTAACAGCTGTCACTTCTGACATTCAAAATGTAGGTATACACCTGAATGTTTACTGTCAGAAGTCGGCTGTGAGCTGTCAGTCAGCACCAAAGAAGCCATGCGGCTACTGTATATAACAACTTTCCCTGCTGTCCTCTTCTCGTTAAATCCTCTCTACTTCCACCTTTCTCCTCAAACATGTATAGAAGATACTTTACGTCCTGTAATTTTCTCAGTTCTACTTCAACATACTTTATAGCTTTACAAAACCTTATTCACTTCTTTGTCATTACCATCACAACACACTTTGTCATGCTAAATTCCATTCTACACTCTTTCACTTCCTCGTTCCATTTCTGTAGCTGTTCTTGTTCTTACTCTTATTCCTCACACCCCTTCAACCCCATAACATCATAATTTTAATGATATTAGTAGAGCATAATTTATAACAGCTCCAGTATGTAATTGTTCTTATGTAAGCGCTCCTTCAGTATAACAAGTTTGGTTACCCCTTTTCTAGATCATCAAGCTCGTAATAAATTGCACTACTGATGATTGGGAGATCATGGTTCGAATCCCACTTGGGTGTACTAAGGGTGGTTTTTACTATTCGATTTTTCACTCTCTACGCAAATTTGAGTATTCCTTTCTTTAACTTCTATCTTCCTCATCACTAACATATTTGCGTAATTAGTACAGATTAGTAAAAAATGAAGGGGTAATATTATTAGGGGGTTTATAAAAATATAAATATAGTTAATGTGGGAACGAGTATAAGGGGATGAAGGTGGATGTGGAACGGATGTCGCTGTGTGCAGAATGGAGCGCCAAACTTGTTCAAAATGACACGTTTCTTTTCCAACCTCAGTCGAAAAACGTCGCAATTTCACAATCTTTATTTACATAACTCTAGTAGAGTTTGGTAGAAAGTCTTATAATTTTATTTTATTAAATTTGTCTCAAGTTAGGTGTGTCGACAGGTAGTTTTAAGGTGGTTTTTTTTGTAGGTAATCCATTTGAATATTTAGCTCTTAATATTTTATTTTTCCTTCCACCGATTCAGCGTTTTATAACATGACAACGTCGGACGCATAACAGAGATTGGAACGAACAAAACACCTCGTTTGGAATTTTAAATAAAAGGAAATATGTATGGTCATTCCAGAAAACAAAAAAAGATATTTGATAAGCATATTTATATGTAAAATGTAAATGTAAATTGATTATTTAGACTAAAAAAATAGTACTTTTACGTGGAGAATTAAACTTTATAAAATAAAAGGCAAAACTAAATTTAAAAAAATAAATTTGAATGGTAGATTTAGTCAAACTAATACATAACTAAGACTCGCACCAATGAGTACGCTAAATAGATGACAGACTCGCATAGTCTGGTATGTCGGTGAGTGGGAGGACTGGATTTAAACTCCGACCAGTTGCATGAAATTTAGTTTTTCTTAAATGCTTTCTACTTATCTTTCACACAAATTTGGGGAGATTAATTTATCTCTATTCTAACTTCCACACTTCTATTATCATAGCGTAGCTAACTTTGAATATACTGAATGTTTAGTAGGACTCAGTAAAATAAGAAAAAGGAAAGATAAATCCTTATTTATTTTCTCGTACTCTGCGTCTTAATACGGATCCGGGTTAACCACACATGTTCATTAGTGGGATAAGAATGAGTTAGATAGAATATATAACCCGCATTTTAGTGGAGGGAGAGTGGGACATTAGTAAAGAAAATATCACCTCAATACATTCAGCCAGGATTAGAACCCAAACCTTCCCCGTAACCGGGAAAACATATAAAGCGAGATTAAATTCTTCGCTGGCATACATCTCGAAACTAGAAGAAAATCGTAACTTTATATTTGCCAAAATGATCGGCTTTTTTTATTTTTAAGTTTTACATCTTACTATACGTTTGGGTTATACGCTTATGAACTAAGGATGAGGAAGCTTGAATTTAGAGCAATTTTACTCTAATCTGCGTGGAGAGATGGTAGGAAACCACTCATAAAAAATCACTCTTAGTAAACTCAACCGGAATCGAACCACGATCTCTTCATTGGCAGACTTGTCTATTGCGAGAATGATGCCTTAGATAATACGGCCACCAGAGAAGTGATCATACAGGCCTATTCATGTAAAAAGGGATATAGGTCGGCGACGCAAAATGGCGGATCTATGAGACGTCACAGTTGGGGTTGTATGCACCTTAGGGGGTAGACAGCTCATCAATCTTCAGCACATAACAAGTTGAGCGTGGCATACATAATGATAAGTAACAGGCTTTGAATTTCCTGATAACAGGTACCCATGAGGAATTGCTTATTTATTGATAAGATATGTTTGTTAGCCCTGACAAGCTACCTTACACAATGCATGTCCACCATATTTGAGGAAACATGTAATGTCCGTCCATGTTGACGGCCAACAGAGCAATACCCCTCTGACACCATCTTGTTTTGTCTGGAGAGGGAATGGCGGGGATGTCTGTGTCGGCTTGCATGGCGTGATGCATGTATTGCCTACCCCTTCTTCTCCCAAGCGCATACAGCACTAACTTTGACGTCTCGTATCGCGTCGCTGACCCCGAGCTAATTATGTGGGAATATTCTTGTCTTGTCACCCTCTACAATCTGTGTTGTTTCTTTTTATCAAAGAGATCAGAATATCCCTGTATAACAGTTTAGAGCTTAAGGAATATATTCTTTAAATTGAAAAATGACACCTTGACTAGTGTATCAAATCTGTGTCCAGATATCATGTTACAATGTAAAGAATATATTCTATTGAGGCTATAACTGTAGTTATTATTCAGTTCATCTTTAGAAATATTATTATTATTATTATTATTATTAGCACCGCGTCTTACTACGCGTTTGGGCTATACGCACTTACGGTCATGTGTAATGGTAGGATGATTGTGAGATGAAATGGAGGACCTACAGTTTAACGTGGGATCCGAACCACGGTGTAGGCCTGGCATTCCACACATTCACAAGATGTCTTGTCAGAGGTGAAGGAAGGGTTTGGTAATCAGATAAATCTGTGCTGGGACCGAGGAGTGAGCCCCAGACCCTCAGCACAGAAGTCTGACACCTTACCCCTAGACCGCCACGTCACCCTTTAGTAATAGATTTATAAGTTGTTAAATATTGTATTTGACTGTATTTGCATATTCCACTTTTCATAGTAGAATACTTTTATAAAATTCAAGTAAAATATATTGTTGCTGTCAACCTTGATAGGATTTTACTGTTTTAATAAGTTTATTTTAAAGGAATGGATGATATTTATAAATATTGAGAGTAGCAAGTACCATGACTTGACGTTTTAATACGTTAATATGGATCTAGTAATTCTTTTAGCTTTTCTATGAAAATTGTACTATATGATGTAGTCAAATATGTAAAATTTGATGTCAGCATAGGAAAGACTTTTCAATTTAGACTGATCTAAATTTATTTTAATGAGAAAAGTATGATTTAGATTAAGTGTATCCACGTTTAGGTGGAGGAAGTGTGACAAACCATTTAGGGGAAACCAATCTCAGAATATCCAACAAGGATTTGAAATAAGACCTTCTTTTTTTTCCAGTAATGCAGGGAATAATAAATGTACTGCCAACATGATTTTTTGTTTGTTTGGGATTTTAGAGATGCTTAGTAGGAATTAATACCCTCATCGGTGACCGCGTGTTCTAACGCGCTACTCTCGCAGTAGGCTAGACTGCCAATGACGGGTAGATCAAGGTTCTAATATCGGCTGGATGTATTTTTTTTAAATGGCTTTTCACTCTATCTTCACGCAAATGTGGGTACTCTTCCATTAAATATAGCCTTACTAATCTCTAAAAAAACCACTAGCATAAAATTAATATACACGCATATAACCCTAATGGTTGGTAAGACGCAGTAGCTAAAAAAAAGAAAAAGTGGACCCTTTTTAATTATATTTTGTATGTGTTTGTACAGGTTTGTAAAGGTACAATCCAGTTTTTATAGTAAAATTTACAAGATCTACTTTCATATTTAATACGTAAGGTCATGTGATCCGAAGTTGTTACTTTGGATAGACATATTTTAATTATTATTAGTAATAAAATTCAATTTTTGGTAAAGTTGACAAATTGTGTTAATTTAGCATGGAAAAAACATGTATTATAATAATATAGGCATTATACTTTTAATATTGAATAAAAGAAAATTGCTAATAATGATTACAAGTTATAATATGTTATGGTGAACATATATGATATAATTATTGAAATTTTAACATACATCTGAAAAGTTTGAAACATTTAAAAAATTGTTAACTTATGAGTCAAGTTACATAAAAACAGTCATTTATATAGATATGAGATGATATAAACATGCATTATTAGTTGTCTTGTATTACATTGGGAAAACATAATTATTTGTAAAATGAAAAATGATACGTACAAATTGAATTATTTCCTTATCTGTAATTCCCTGTTCCAAGGAAAGAATTCATTTTTTACGTTTTTTTTGTCATTTCTTTATATTTTCATTTTACAAATAATTCTGTTTTCCCGATATAATACAAGAAAATAAATATAAGCATGTTTACATCATCTTATCATAACAATGTTTTAATGTAATTTGACTCAAATTTACACAATTTTTAAAATGTTTGCAACCTTTTAGATGTATGTTAAAATTTCAATGATATATTATGTCATCATAAGATATCATAGCTTGTAATCATTATTACCAATTTTTTTCATTCAAGATTCAAATTATAATGCCTATATTATTATTATATTAAATGTTTTTTTCATGCTAAATTGACACAATTATGTCAAATTTACCAAAAATTGAATTCTATTTCTAATAATTTTAATCGTTACTTATTAACTATCAAAATGTTTTTTCAAAAATTACATTTTAAATTTAAGAGTTATCAGCATAGCCGTCCGTATATTTTCCATCTGTGGCCCACTATACCTTTTAAATTTGATTTACCTTTTTTTTACCATTTTTAGCTAAAAAAAAGCATTTTATTTCACGATTTTTTTAAAACACAACATTTTATTTAGCGAAATAATAATTTTATCCGACCCAAATCAGGGTGATTTCAATCAATAATCCACTTGAATACTTTACTCTTTAATTGATCGTTTATTATATAATAGGTTACGTCAACATGTATCTTTGAAAGGTACTGACGAGGGGAATGGCTAGCTGGTACAATACATCTATCCTTATCTTTGTCTATCTTTCTCTCTCTCACACTATGTGTCGCTCTCGCTCATCCTGCGGTCATACAACACTTGACATAAGCAGTCACATGTTTTGCTTTGTACTCAAAGCGTTACTGTTTATACTGCTAATTAATATTTGATCGTTACCAGGGAAAATCTCTGATAGCACAAACGCTTGTGGAACAAACATACTCTAGTGTGTGTTTTTATATTTGTGTTTTTTTTTTGAGTGGCATAAAAGCGTAAATCCTTGCATCCACTGTTGTTGTGTTGTTTTTTTTTCAAACAAAATAATGATGTGTTTACTTTTGAAGAACAATGAACGTATATTGAATTACCATCATAGTCCCCAAGTGACGTCGTCGCCATGATTTAGCCAGCTTAACTGTCTCTAATATTTTGTTTCCTTTGATTTTCTCTTTTAAAGTTTATAAAATATGTACACACAAAAAGTTTTTTCTCAGTGTGTCCGATGTAATTTTTTAAAAGTACCTCTTACTTTGTACATGAATATTCAAACTATCTAAAATATTGTTCTTGTCTCAAAAATAACTCCAAAATGTGTTAAAACTCTTTTACAAAACCTACCCACAGCAAAAAATAGCAATATATATTTTCGTTTGTTTCATAGATTTTTTGATATATTACAATATTTGTGATTTTACAAGTATTTTTTAAGTGTCCTAAATTTTATTTTTACTATTACTCTAGTACAGCTTCCATTTAATGCTATTTTTTATTTATTCTTTGTCAAATATAATTGAATTAAAAGATAAAACAAAGTATTTATAAACTTTTTAATGATGCACTTCTCTGTTCTCCGAGCTAAGTATACTTTTGAAACTTTTTTTAAATATCTAATAAATATTTGAAAAATGAAAACAAAAATAAAATTTTATGTTGAATATTACAACAATTAATTATGCAACATATTTGTTTGAATTAAAATATAACATTGTTCACTAAATACTGTATGGTCTTACAATTCTTAAATATTTGTGCGTATTTAAATAATAATAATAATTATTATTAGTGATTTCGTTTAATGAGTAAGGAATATAATTGTGTTTAGTCTTATAATATACTTTCTTAGATAAAACATCTTGTATCAATTTTTTTTAAATTTGAATAATCTTATCATCTCTGAATAGCACTTAAATACCAATAGAACATTATAACAAACAATATGTTCAGTATTCTCGTCATCAGTTCATCACCATGAAAATGGAAGTTTCAGTTTCACAATGTATTATTTTGCCATATTGGGGCTTGAACCCAAAACCTATAACCCTGTAGAATAACGCGCTACCGACCAAGGAACATATTATATTTAAATAAATAAATTTTATAGTATATTTATCTCTTAGTGCATCTATAATTTATATGGCCCTGATGACG
Organism: Timema douglasi; assembly: GCA_901482245.1. Lineage (NCBI taxonomy): Eukaryota > Metazoa > Arthropoda > Insecta > Phasmatodea > Timematidae > Timema > Timema douglasi. The sequence goes on along the minus strand of CABEEJ010000317.1, from coordinate 230,510 downwards.
TTATTGTGTTGACGAGCTTATAAACCACATTAATAATAATTAAAACAATTTTTAACGCCACGTCTTACTACCCGATCGGGTTATACGCTAATGTACTAGTTATGATGGTTTTTAGGGAATAGGAATATTGAATTTAAAAAAAATAGTACCAAAATTTGTCTGGACGGGGAGTGGATTTAAAAAAACACTCTCAGTACACCATATTTGAAATTTGATTTCTCAGTCACCGGCAGTCTTGTCTAGCACGTTAGACCTTGCGGCCACCAAAGTTGGTTAATGATTTAATGTACAATTGAGTGAATTCACTTTTTAAACAACCCTAAAATATATAACTGACTTGACCTAAGACAAAAACTACTTAATATTAAATAGTCAAAAATAAAACTTAAAATTGAATCGGTTTCTTGGTAAATAGAACAAATGTATAAACAAATATAAACTATTTTATACACAGCATAGCATCGTACTAATCTCCTCTTGTATTTATTTGGTCTTAAATACCACTCTTTTCTAACTATATTTTAATAGTAAGAATCTTCTATAAAATTATATATTTTTCACAGCCAATATTAATAACATTTTATGATATTATCGGTATTTATAATATCTATCAAAGATGACCGCTACAGATCACATCAATTGGCGTTTAACCACGTTAAAGTAAATCTTGTAACTTTACTAGCTGTCAGATAAGACTCTTTCTATTAAAATCTAACTGTCCATTCATATACAGCCTTTTCCACCATGATAAATCTTAATTGCTTTTAACTTTTAATATCTGAAGTAAATTTCCTTTTAGGACATCTAAAAATAAATATATACTTTTTGGAAGTTAAAACGCTTTATTATAAGTTTATATTTTAGTAAAGTTCTACTATTTATCCTATAGTAGGTCTATATATTTTATTCTTAAAATATTTATTTATATTTTAACAATAAAATAAACTTAATGTTATACAGAAAACAACTTTCTTCAAGCTAATAACAGCTACTTTGAAATGTGAAAACTTGGCGATTTTGCGGCCACATTTTTTTGGTTGTTCAGTTCTTAAGATAAAATGAAAGAACTATGTTAAACAAAAGGTTTGATATTTCTTTCTTACTATTTGCATTGTTATTTTGTTTACAAAAAAGAAAAAATCTTTGGAAAGCTTCTTGAGATAGCTCAGTATGAAATATGAAAATAATAGGATTAGCTTTTTGAAGGAAAGGGGGAGGTATTACTGAAAAGATAAAAGATATATATAACCAAATTCGTAATAACGTGAGCAATGTTTCACGTAGCCTAAACAAAATATAGTTCTTTATTCAGAATCAAAAAGAAAATGAATTGAAATAAAGCTCATCTTAACAAAAACAATGCAATTTCAATATTAATTAATTAAAGATTTACTGTTTATTTTATGTTTTGCGGCTTATTTGATTGAATTTAAACTAAATCCTAATCATTAAAAGTCAGGGTGGAAAGAGACTTGAAGAAAGATACATACAATTGTTTGTAGTTATATATCAAAACTTTTTTTGGTCATAAGATATATCCAATAATTCTCTAGTAAAAACATAGTTTAATTTTCTTCACATGGTGACCTCAACATTTCTTGAACATCTGTCAAATTTGTTCTTGGAATTTAATGAAGTTTACTCTTGCTTAAAAAATGTCTTCATCTAGTGCCGCTATGCTCATGGCAGATATTCAACAACTGTTATTATTATTAGAACCACATCTTACTACCCGTTCAGGTTATACGCACTTACGCTAATGTATAATGGTAGGGTGATTGTGAGATGAAATGGAGGACTTAGAGTTAAACGTGGGATCCGAACTACAGTGGGGGCCTGGCATTCGACACATTAACAAGTTGTGATTAATACACGTCTTGTCAGAGGTGAAGGAAGGGTTTGGCAATCAGATAAATCTTTGCCGGGACTGAGGATTGAACCCCGGACCCTCAGCACATAAATCTGACACGTAGACCACCAGGTAACCTTCAACAACTGTTGATATCAACATATGAAGAAAATTAAACTCTTTGTTTCTACTCGGGCAATATTTTTTTCTGGCAAATAAAAAAGTTTAACAATAGAATTTGCATAAACCCTTGATTTTTCTCGCCTCCCCTACACCCCCAAGTTAAGAAATTATAATAAATCCCAAATAGTAGAGGTTTTTTTTAAAACAAATATACATCCAGTAAGCACGTTAGCTTGACGTCAAAGTACGTTTTGTCTCGTAAGTCAGTGAGGGAAGGTCAGGGCTCAAATCCCGGATGAGTGTACTGAGAGATCTAATACAAAATTTGAAATCAACTCTTTTTTAGCACCGTGTCTTACTACCCATTTGGGATGTACGTAAACGTAGACTACTAACTACGCATATATACTAGAAATGAAGTTATGCTGGATTTAAAGGAATTACACCAATATTTATATTGAGAAAAAGTGAAATATCATTTAAGAAAAACCATCCTAAATAAACCTGACTGAAAATCGAACCTCGATCTCCCCCTCATCAGCAGTCTAGTGTATTGTAAGAGTTACGCCCTAGAGCCTACGGCCACTTATGCAGGTTAACCCACTATTCCCACGGGGAAATTGTAGGTACATTTTTGCTAAATACTACCTTTCTAAACCCTGTGCCCTAAACGAAAATTAATGCGCATAGTTTGATCATGTAATGAAACTAATAAGCCAAAGTAGACAAAAATTAATATTTAGGCAATCTTTTCAGGAAGAGAAATAATGTACAAAACCATACAGCTGAAAATTTAATTATTAGACTAACTTGGAGTTAGGCCTTTCACAAACAAACTCAATTTCAGTTTTTTTATTTTTAAATTTCTCAAAACTGGAGGTAGCGTGATTTAATTTTCTTAACTCCGATAGGCTATAAAGAAATATTTTTATTTTCAATGTAACGGATTTTGTTTCTCATGAAGACTGCAACTCCATAGCTCTAAAGGACAATAATATACATATGGAAAAGTTTTTAGTTCTTCTTTAACGTGTTCATACGTCAAGCTGTGTGATTTTAAGGTGTCAATTCGATGTATATTATCAACCCCTATTAAATAACAATAATAATAGGCCTATTAAGGTAAAATGCTGTCAATATTTACCAAATAAATTATGTTTGAATTTTCTAAATGGTTCATTTTAACAAAATCTTACTAGATCATAAAGTCTTGTTCTGGTATAATGTTACATTTTTAAGTACTACTATAAATTCAATTTTACTGAACCTTTATTAAAGTTTTTTTTTTATAAATCTTGCACCACTGTCGACATTTTGTTCATATTACGAATTGTCTTTACTCCACATTTCTTCAGGCATTCTAGACAACAATTTATTTGTTTAAGGATGAATTGTACCCTTAGGAATTTTCAAGCCCCCCCAATCCACCCCCACCTCCCCATTTTCCCAACCCCTAAACAAATACTTCACGAGGAAAGGCAAGATAGGAAAGAAAGCAAAGACGTGAAATCAAATACCCATCAGGCTTTTATTTCTTATCCTACAGCTTTCTTCTTCTTCTCTCTCTTTTTTTTATTTTTATCGGTATTATTTTTTTTATTCTCTCCTTGGTGGAGTTGTGTGTGTGTGTGTGTGTCTGTTGAGCACTGCGCGTGTTTTTGATCGCGGATTTTTGCGCCTCTTGGTCTAGAGAAGTAGGATGATAAAGACGCAATAAATATGACATTAGCATCGTCAGCTGGCATGGTCTTCTCTCCTTCACCCCTCCCCCCCTTTCCCTGTCCCCACCCTGGAGGGACTGTCGGGCATGTAAGGGGAAGGAGGCAGGGGGGAACTGGAGGTTTGGAAGGACGTTATTTCAACCACCGCAAAAACATGGCACGATTCATGATTTGGTCATAGCTAGTCCTAGATTATGATACAGTGGTGGTCATACGAGTAACGAACACACCTCCACATAGGAAAGTATTATAATTAATATTTTTAAAAAGGATTTAGACGGAATAATATATTTCTGGAGGAATCAGATTAAGGTGGGAGTGAAGGCAACGTGTGTTAAGGGCAATGTTCTTGCAGTTGTTAATATCAAAACTTTTTTTTTAGTCAAAATAAATAAAATATTTCTCCAGTAAAAACAAAGAGTTTATTTTTCTTCACATGGTGATATCATCAGTTCTTGAATATCTGTCGAGGGTGTTCTGTAATTTTATGATAACTTTTCTCATCTTTTAAAAAAGTATGCCACCTTATGATGCTATGTTCATGACACATATTCAACAACTGTTTATATCACCAAGTGGAGAAAATTAAACTATGTGTATATTGGAGCAATATTTGATTATTTTTTTGTAAAAAAAGTTTTGCTATAAAATGGCTAGAACATCTTCTTATCTCACGGTACTTACAATCCCACCTTAAACCAGACGTGTCAAACTCGCTTAATTTTAAGGACAACATTGAAAATTGAAAATAGTGAAGGATACGTACATAATACAATCAATTTTTTTTATATAATTTACTAAAAATATTCAATTATAAAAATATTAAATTACCACATATTATAGTAGGCCTAAGCTAATATTATTTAAAAAGTCAAGATCCACCCTGTATTTTTCCCTGAAATATGAAACCTTTTATTTGTAGCAAAGTTTGTGAGTGTTGAAAAGTATATTTTTTAATAACTGATGACGTTGATCACTGTGATATCGGGGTAAATTGTTCGCCTCAGGACTCGATGTTCGTGTGCTCAAACCAAGTTGGGGTTGACGGATTTTTCTTGAGTGATAACAAAAAAAAAATCCTTAGCACAACTTCCTTTGGGGTGTAAGTAAAGCCATCCATCGGTTCTATGTTGATTGTGGCATGTGAAAGATACCCTGGAAGGTATTGAAAATACATTTACTTGCAAAATTGGTAGGTTCGTTCGCTCTCGCTTATAGAAATTCTCGTGTGCTAATAGTCAATCTGTTCAGAAAATGCACATTAAATTATTTTTATTTAACACCGCGTCTTACTACCCATTCGGGTTATACGCTTAAGTACTAATTACGCTAATGGATTAGGAATTGGAAAGGTTGAATTTAGAGGAAGTGAATACCGCATTTACGTGGAGGGAGAGTGGAAAATCATTTAGGAAAAACCTCCCCCCAGTTCACCTGACCTAGATTCGAACCTCGATCTCCCCGTCCTCAGCATTCGAGCTCAACACGACTAGCGCGTTAGCTAACTACGCCACCGAGGCGGGTCACATTAAATTATACCCCAATAAATAAATTAAAAGTAAATAATTTATCACAAATGCTTGTCTGTAAGTCGTGATTTCTCAGGATAGTTCCTTTTCGAGAAAAAAACAACAACATCCACACACTAATATGCTGCCATACATTTGGTCCCACTGTGGCCACCCCCTTCTTCACCTTGTGAACGTGGGTCTAGAATCTGTCAGGATGTCTGTGGCTGGGGTTAAGGTGGAGGTGATATTGAATACTTGTGTGGGTTCGTGATTGACGTTAGATTTGCCTTTTAAAGAGGCTTATTAATACTACTATATCTATTACAAATGGGTGACCTGGCGGTCTAGGGGTAAGGTGTCAGACTTCTGTGCTGGCGGTCGGGGTTCAATCCTCGGTCGCGGAAAAGATTTATCTGATTACCAAACCCCTCCTTCACCTCTGACAAGTCATCTTTTGAATGTGGGGAATGCCAGGCCTCCACCGTGGTTCGGATTCCACGTTAAGCAGTAGGTCCTCCATTTCATCTCACAATGACCCTACCATTACACATTAGCGTAAGTGCGTATAGCCTGAACGGGTAGTAAGACGCGGTGCTAATAATAATAATATTACAAATGTGATGTTAGAAGTGAAGTTAGAATAAAATAACTTAAAGAATATTAGGAAACGTGTGACCAAACGAGGTGTTATGAGGTTTACCCCATGGTCTGTGTGACTCCTACGTGGTACCTATACGGTAGCTGAAGCGGGTTCCCTGGGTTCGAGTGGCATCCTCCGAGATTGGTACCGATTAACCGGCGTCTTAGCCCGCGTAGTCTCGAAACTGGCAGAGTGGCCTCTAGCCTTCGATGTTCTGTAGTCAGCCACGAGGCGCTTAATTCCTCTAATTTTAACAGAACCTCCAGCCTTGTTTCTTGCTAAGGATTGCTGACAACACTTTTGTGATCAGCTTTTCTAGTTTATTTGTCTATAGAATAATCATAACAACCTCGCAAAGTTCGTTTTGTCATTCGCAACTCATAACATACAATATTACACAAACCCACCTCCAAATTTAGGCCATGCAGTTACACCACACTCAGTTATAGTTAATTTTCTAATAAAATAACGTTCAAATATGATGTAAACTCATATATGATTTTTTTTAAATAATTACTCAAATAAAATCTATGATGATACTTGTCAAGGTCAACGTATGTGAGTTCTAATAAAAAATCTCACTTATAAAGTAAACATCGTTTTTTTTTCAAATATTTAAATGGCTTAATCTTTTTTTTTAAATCACCTTTATTAATCTTATGGAAGGAAACGATAATTAAAGTGCCTATTTTTTTCAGTTTTAGTTACAAAAAATAGGTTTTTTTTTCAATAAATATTTTTTCATTAGATAGGGACATTAAGTATAGTTTTCTACACATTGTAATATCAACAGCTTTTTTAATATTTGTTATGAATATTCCTTTGTATGAATATGACTTTTTCTCTTCATTTAAAAAGCGTGTAGTCGAATGTCAACCTTCAATATTCAAAAACTACAATGATAAATATGTTTAGAAAATTAAACTAAACTCATTTTCCTTTTAACTCCATCTAAACACTTTCTTAATTTTATTGTTGTTTTCTCCACAATACTTGAAAAATAGTGTCTTATAAAAATTAAGAAAAACAAAAAGTAAAAAAAAAAGACATTTTAGAGGTCATATATCCGCATTTGGGTGGAAGATTATTGGGAAACCATTTAGGTAAAACTACCTTTAGTAACCCAACTTGGATTAGAACATATGTATCTCTCTGTCTTCAGCATGCTGGTCTATCTCTCTGTCTTCAGCATGCTGGTCTATCTCTCTGTCTTCAGCATGCTGGTATATCTCTCTGTCTTCAGCATGCTGGTCTATCTCTCTGTCTTCAGCATGCTGGTCTATCTCTCTGTCTTCAGCATGCTGTTCTAACATAAGAGTGATGCCTTCTTAGACTATTTGGCCACTGAAGCAGGTGACGGGTAGATTGGGCTTAAGATCTTGTTAAAAGGTGTTTAAGACGTCTTTAATTAAATGTTTCCCTCTCTCTTTCCAAGCAAACGTGTGTACACTTTTGCCATGTCCCTACAACCCTTCACAGAGCACCTCCTTAACTTTCAACTGAAAAAAACTATATGCTCATATAAACGGTAGAATAGTAATATGTTGTGAGTTAAAACATTTGCCTGGAAATAAAATGGAAAAAACAAGGACGTAGAAAATTAAAACTGACACAGTTGCTTCCAGTTGAGACCAAACCTCAGTCTTCAGGTTCTAAATTTATTCTTCTCTCCTTAAGTGTCTACGTAGCAATTCTAAAATAGAACTAAAATTTTTCATTTAAAAACCTTGAAAGTGATCTTCTCTTCATTTCAGAGGAAATGAAATTAGTTTATTGAAAACGTCACATTTATATATTTTTATTATTTTTATCTTCTTTTTTTTTGCAATAGCTCTCCTTTTTTTTGGAGGGTTCCTCTAGCGAATACAATGGAAGAATAAAAAAACGTCTCCGCCCTCTTGAGGGTCTATTGTGAATAGATTGATGTTCGTGAACCTTATCAAGACATCAAGAATGCAAGAGAACACTTTTACAATTCCTAGTCAAGATCTGTCCAGGGAGAATGATCCGGAGGAACTGAAAAACAAATTGTTCGGTCGGAATTTTGTTTGTTTGTGATTTGAGGAGTTGTATTTCTTTTTCTACTCCCTCCATGAATCATATTTATAAAAAAGGTAGTATACTACTTTGAAACACCTCCCTATTTTTGTGTTATTGGAAATGACACGCTTCGGTGATCGCGTGGTCTAACGCTACTCTAACAGTAAAATAGACTGCCGATGATGGGGTTATTGAGGTTCGAATCTCGGTCGGGTGCACAGAGGGTGGTTTTTCAAAAATAGTTTTCCTCGGTTACACTTCCTATAAATATAGCTTCCCTAATCCCTAAAACCAAACGGGTAATAAGACACGGTGATAAATAATAAATGGTTTATAATTTGCGTCATATCATAAAACTTGGTTATACGTACATTTACAATAATGGGTAATACCCACTTCGGGGGTCAAATAGTCCAAGGCGTCACTCTAGTTATAGACTGAACTGCTGAAAGTAGCGATATTTTGACTCGAGTTCCAGTTGTGTCTACTGAGGGTGGTTTATGCAAAATGATTTCCAATTCTCACTATATGATAATGTGACACATTTCCTCTGAATTCAACCTTTCTCGTCTGTAACATACACACGTAATTAGTACATAATCGTATAACTTTAACAGATATTAAAAGTGGTAGAAAAAACAAAATGGAGAACAGTATAGGATGAAGAAGGTAGGTTTTAGATTAAAATGTAATCGCATTTGCATGTAAGTAGAGTGAGAAACCATTTAGGAAAAAAACTCTTTCAGTACACCTGGCTGAGCCTCGAACCATGATCTCCCCATCATCGTCAGTCTAGTCTATTGTGAGAGTAGCGTTTTAGACCATGTGGCCACTCAAGTAGTTTGGTTAAATAGTTGTTTATTAAACAAGACTATATTCATAATTTATTTGTTGATTTAGAATAGTTATTGATCTCTTTGAATACTCTTAAAACATAATTATAATATGACATGTTATTAAAAAAAAAGAGTTCATTTCAATTTAAATTGGAAGGGCCTTATTTTACACCTAGAAATGTTACTAGATCTACTTTCATGTATTAATACGTCGATACATATGATAAACAGATATCACTTTTTGATAAATATTATCAGAAATAGTAACATGAATGATATTACTGATTACATAAAAATAGTATGTTTGTATTTTCTAAATGTCCTTTCAAATGAAAATTGGACCGTATGCTTGGTGTGTTCCGGTTTTATAAATATTTTATCACAATTTCTATCCAAGTCTCGAAACATAAAAACAAAATATACTCCAATCTTTTCAATCTAACAAAATTAAAGTAAGAAAAGTGTCTTGAAAGTTGAATAACTCTTAACGGAGCTACTTAAACATACAATAATAATAATAGTAGTAGAAAAAAAAGAGGAGAGAAGAAGGCAGCGTCAAGTTTTCTTTTGTAAAGCGACTAACACACGCTTTTGTTTCGGTTTAATTTTGTTTGTTAACCGCTGCAATAATTTAGGTATTAACCAGAAGCTAAGAGTTCTCGCTCCCAAAGCGAGGAGAAATTGGCTAGAAACTTTACCGTCCTAAGTCATTCTGCGCGGTAATTATTTTCTGTGTTAGGAAAATATATTGGTGGGGGTGGAGGGGTTTGTGAAGGCAAGGCGTGGGGTAGGGGAAGGTTTTCTATTGTTTCAATCTCTCTACCTTCATGGGTAGACTTATGAGAACATAAGTAAGCTAGAACGGTGATGTTTTCGGCTGTGAAAAGGAAAGAAACTATGTATTATTTGTTCTTCACGTGAAAGGATGTGCATATTTGGCGCCAAATGAGACAGGGTTGGTTTTTGTTGAGATGCTTCTATGGCCTGATACGGTGTTATATTTGTGTCTAAATTATTTAAAGAAAAAATTATCTACTGTGAGAAACTCTCTTTTAATAATGTATTATTTGGATTGCTAGTAAAATATTTCCAACTTAATTATATTTATTATTATTATTATTAGCACCGCGTCTTACTACCCGTTCGGGTTATACGCACTTACGCTAATGTGTAATGGTAGGGTGTATGTGTAATGGTAGGGTGATTGTGAGATGAAATGAAGGACCTACAGTTTAACGTGGAATCCGAACCACGGTGGAGGCCTGGAATTTTCCACATTCACAAGATGTCTTGTCAGAGGTGAAGAAAGGGTTTGGTAATCAGATAAATCTTTGCCGCGACCGAGGATTGAACCCCCGACCTCCAGCACAGAAGTCTGACACCTTACCCCTAGACCGCCAGGTCACCACTTAATTATAATATTGATATTTGCATCCCCCGCGTCTTACTACCCATCCAGGATATTCAACAATTTAAGTTTATACTGTTTTGTATCTGAGCTGATCAAGAGGAAATGTATCCTCATTTGCATGTAAAGAGGGAGAAACTGGGAAACCATTTTATTATATACCCTTTTAGTACGTTTGTCCAACGATCCTAAGCTCCAATCTCTTTCTTCACAGGTGAGTCATACAAAACGAGACTGACACCTTTTTGACTTTGTGTTAATTTTAGAATAAGTCCCAACAATTTTTACCTAGGAACGTTGGTTTACCTTCGAGTGAAAGATTATAAATCAATTTCGACAGCTAAGCGTTTTCAGGCCCTCGCCGATAGCATGGGATGTAAACGATTAAGCTCAGTTTTTTGTGTGCAGTTTCTGTAACAATTTTATTTTTTGCCAAAATAAATAAAATACTACCCATGTAGGCCTGCATCAGTTTAAAATTCTACAGATGTTCTTGTATATTTATCATGAACACTATATACATATATACCTAATCCCACTGGTCACTTTCCCCAAACTTTCCTATCCTTGAATATTCCTTTCGCTTCAACAACATCCATGCACCGAGTCATTCATGCTCTTTTATTATTAAAACCCGCCTTGGTGGCGTAGTTGGCTAACGCGGTTGTCGCTCGACTGCTGACGACGGGGATATCGAGGTTCGAATCTCGGTTGGGTGAACTGGGGTGTCTTTTCCTAAATGGTTTTCCACTCTCCCTCCACGCAAATGTGGGTTCTCTTCCTCTATTTCAACCTTCCAAATTCCTAGTCCATTAGAGTAATTAGTACTTAAAGCGTATAACCCGAACGGGTAGTAAGACGCGTTGCTAAATATTATTATTATTATTCTTAAAACTCTTAATGTTTCTCTTTTTCACACATTCGTCTATAACATTTAACAACGTCTTACATACATTTCTTAGATGTCTCATTCCAACCTCATTCACCACTCTAGTGTTTTTCCTGACAAACCCAAGATTAATATCCATAAAACAATATAAAACTTTTATAAAAGGCCATTTTTACTCCTTTCGATCATGAATAAAATCATATCTAAACAGAACACTTTATATTTAGGAAAAAAAAATCTGTTCAAATTCTGAAATGTTCCTGCTGATAAATAAGATTCATGAACTTTTTATATAACAATGTGTTAAAACTTAAAAGTTAAACTAAATGCAACTACTGACAATATTTTATTAATTTTGTCCAAAAACTTTTTGTTTTGTTATAAAAAAAACTGGCTTTGACTCTCGTTCCTTTACGTCCCCCCTTGAATCAAACCCAGGACTGTTAGACTAGTAGAAAAGTGCTCTACCAAAACTGAGCTACGCATGTCGACCAACTCAGAACTGTCTTGTCGTCTCAATAGACAAGAAGACTCCGTATAACTCTTACGTTATTTTCTTTACCTTAGTGCGCATGCGCGCTGGTGGGTGGAAAAAAAAAAGTAATTAAGTTTGACTCTGAGCTCTCGAGCGAGCGTCTCGTTTTCATCTCTGACTGGGGGTGAAGGGGTGGGGGGTGGGGGGTCATAGTACCTTCCCCTGCTGTCCCTCCCACGTAGTTTACGACACGATTTACTCACCTTTAAGAGATAGAGAGACTGAGTCTCGGGTGAAGAACCGGACATGTCTCTTGTTTTAATAATAATAATAATTATTATTATTATTATTATTATTATCCTAATCCATTAGCGTAATTAGTACTTAAAGCGTATAACCCGAGCGGGTAGTAAGACGCGGTGATAATAATAATAATTATTATTATTATTATTATTATTATCACCGCGTCTTACTACCCGCTCGGGTTATACGCTTTAAGTACTAATTACGCTAATGGATTAGGAATGGGGAAGGTTTAATTAGATGGAAGTGAACCCGCATTTGCGTGGAGTAAGAGTGGAAAACCATTTAGGAAAAACCACCCCCAGTTCACCCGACCGAGATTCGAACCACGATCTCCCCGTCCTCAGCAGTCAAGCTCAACACGACTAGCGCGTTAGCCAACTACTCCACCGAGGCGGGTCTCTTGTTTTAGAAAGGATAACCAGGACAGTGGTCGTAGTGTTAATACAGTCTCAAACTTTATGATATGTACAAGCACGGATCCGGGGGAGGGCGGGGATCAAAGGGTCAGTTGACCCCCCTCCCCCTAATAAAGTTAGAAAATTAATAAAAAACAACAACTGAAAGTTCAAATTTTAGAAAGAAAATACAACACAGATAAATTATCCAGTTTTTTTAAAATATTTTTACGAGCAGACACTTCTTAAGCCGGGTCCACACGTGCGTTATTCGTTCACGTTTATCCAACGTTCGATATGATTCACGCGAGTGTGGAAAGAATATTAGTTTTCATGTACGAATAAAAATGATTTGCCCCTCCCTTGAATAAATTACCACCACCTAAATATATTTCAAATCCTCTAATATTATCAATTTTGAAGCTGAAATATTGCCTTAAATCAAACAACAAATAACTTCTAGGTGCATTCTACTGTAAAAAATTTGCCGAAGAAGACATCTTCAAATATCTACTAAACTACGGCATCTGTCAGAAAATGTCAGGGGAGGAAAGCTCTAAATTGTTTCTAAGGGCATTCAAATTTCAATGATGTTTTGGAGAGGACAACTCCAAATAGCTCCTAAATGCGTATAATTTTGTAGAATTTTCAGGCGAATTAATTCAACTTTACATATTTTGTTGGCTGAAGCCCACTTCAAAGACCATCTTCTTTAGGTATTTTACATCGTAAAAAATAAGGTTAGGATCACTCTAAATAGCTTCGAAGGACATCCAAATTTCAAAAATTTCTGGGTGAGGAACACTTTAAATAGATTATAATAGAATATATTTTTAAAAATCAAGGTGAAGATTTCTCATAGTTTCTAAAGTGAACAATTTTTTTCAAAAAAATGTTTGAAGGAGGGCCACTCCAAATAATTTATAAAAACTATTTTATTTAAAAAAAATTGGGAGGATGACTACGGTTTAAAACATACATAAGATCAAACATGAATGGGAAACTATTAAATGACTTAAACAAAATATAACATCCTAAGTAAATATGTTATTTATAATTATGACCCTCCTATGAAAATGATCTGGATCCGCGCCTGGATATGTACATACTCTAGAGTGTTTTATCATAATCTAACAATGACATTATTAGACCAATGAATGGTTCGGTGCTCTGTATAGTTCGAACTGCCTTTGACAACTATTTCTGGCCTAGAGCTGAGCCGTAACATATTTCCTTAACATAACTGACGAGCCATAAACGGAAAAAATATACCACTCAGCACTCATTCTACAGTTGGGTGTTCTACAATTGGTTGTTTGATCAGCGGTTGCATCCGCACGTGATCTGTTTTAGATTTGGAGGTAACAGAAGCAGTGTATATATACATCCACTTAGCGTTAAAGAAGAAGAAGAAGAAGAAGATGAGGTGACGCTGGTGGCAAACCCGGATTTTTGAAATGAGAGTACAACCTTAATGGCAGATTTAGGGATCTAACACGTTAGCGGACATTATAAAAGATTTACGTAAATATCACCAATAGAGTTAGTTTTAAATTTTCTTGATAGGAAGAAAGGTAATTATTAAATCTTGTAGCGCTGTTACGGGTACCGTCCACACTATAAGCCGAGCCCTGACGCGAGCATTCCTTTGGAGGAAGCGACCTCCGAACCGAGCATCGAGCGGACTTTGTTATTGCTTGGTGCTATCTACGGCTACCTTACACACTATCGGGAATATTACTGTGCTCGGTTCAGGGCGCTGTTACGTTACGGTAAATGCTCTACGCATAGTCTGTTCTATAGCTTAAGGTAGGATGGGAAAGAGGATGATAGGTGAGAAAAAGTCAGTGTTTTTGCGGTTTTTATGACAAAACAGTTTTTTTTTGCCAAAACTAATAAAATATTTCTCCAATACAAACATAGAATGTACACATACTTACCTTATACTTTCTTGAATATCTGTCAAGAGTGTCCTGGAATTTAATGACAACTTTTTCACTTCATTTAAAAATAATTACCATCATATACCACACTGCTCGTGATGGATATTCAGAAACTGTGTATTTCAACATGTGAAGAAAATTAAATATTATGTTTTTTTATAGATAAATATTTAATTTATTTTTGTTATAAAAATGTTTTGCCATAAAAACTGCAAAAAAAAAAATCTCCTTTTCCCACTCCTCCTTTCATCTCACCTTAAAAGCGCTAGAACAGTAGAGCATAAATACCTAAACTCCAGAAACCAATTGGGTGTATAATGTTACCTCGTGGGGCTGTCTGTTTTTAGGAGAACAAACAGGGGCAAAAAAATGACCAAACAATTTGTGTTGTGACCCTCCATATTAAATAATTGGTACGGAACTCCACACAAACTTTATCGCTTTTTTTTTAGAAATGGATATACTTACTCCAAATTCGTAATATAATATACACTCGCAAACCTGAGAATAATTTTTTTTATTTTGATGGTTGTAATACTTTACCTTAAAGCATTGGCAAAGTTAAAAGAAATAGTATATATATATATTTGTTTATAGCTTGAAAACTTTTGGTTTTATAGAAATATGTTTCAAGTAAAAGATGTTTATTATAAATAGATCCACATGTATGCAATGATAAGTAATTTCATATCAAAGACTTACGGAGATAAAATTATAAATTAGAATTCACGCATCAAAGCGGAACCCTTAAAGTCATTTTGAAGAAAAGTTGAGATTAGCTATTTGTTTTTAATATTGATCAAAGCTTAGAAATGAAATTTAATCAAAGTCGTTAAAACCAATTTTGATAAAATAATTTTTTTTCTCTTTACACCCTTGAGGAAACTACCCTTAATTTTAGGGTTGTATATCCAATTCTGATAATTCCTCGGGGTAGACCTATGAGAACCTTAGATACCAAGTTTTAACCCAATCGGTAAAATAGTTTAAGCTCTAGTTGGAGGTACAGACAGACAGACGGATGGCAATTCATTAAACACTTATTCGGAGGGTCATGAAAAGTCGAGATTAATCAAAATCTCGATACCGATTTTTTTTGACGCTCACAAAACTTTCTCTACCTGTAAGATAACGAGACATTAAAAACATCCTTTAGTTCCTAAATATCCATTCTACACTGTTATAACAGTTTTCTTTCGTTTGCCGGACATTTAAATCTTAATGATCAACAAAAATATGTGGATTTTTAGACTTTGCGTGGTGGACAATTTCAACTTTTATACTTTGTCTGCAAGTCTCTATATTTATTTATAAGGTCATAGAAAATAACTTTGTTCATTCCAGTAAACACTATACACAGTCCTGTACTGTTAATGGTTTTGTCAAAATCTAACCTAAGAGCAACGTCTGATTGGCAATATCTCAGAAACTCAAGCCACCACCTTAATGACGTTAATTACTTGGTGATTTCTAAGCCATTTTGTTTAGCGGGCTGTATCTTATCTTGACGCACTTCTCTCGGGGGTGGATCCGGACAATGTGGCACCAAAAGTAACCCCACTTTTTCTTTAAAAAAGATCAATATTTTCCTACTATAATGCAATGCACTTTTTTCTTTTTAATTAAAAGGTGATGATTAAAAAAATGCACTCTTTTATTATGCGCAACATCATATTTTATTTGATGCTCTTTGTCTTGTATTAATGCGTTTCAATAGTTGGGCTAGGTTAGGTTAGGTTAACTTTATAAATATGAATTAATTAAGTTTCCTTTACTAAGATTTTTTTCTAAACAACTCGTGCCGAAAAATTATGATTAATTAAAAAAATACATTTTATCCGTCTCTTTTAAATTTTAATTAAAAAGATATGAAAAATGTGCATTTTTTATATTCTAAAAATAAGTGCATTGCATTATACAAGAAAAAACTTAATAAAAAAAAAGTGCGTTTCTTATCAACCAGTTATCTTGGCGCCCGGTTGGTCGCGTCCAGATGGTGGCGCCCAATTGTCCTAGACCCACTCGGGGGACCGCATGATAACAGTACTCTATATACACCCGATTGGTAAAATGTTTTGGCTCTATACCGAGATACAGACATACATAAAGATAGAAAGATGGAGGGAATTGCTAAAAATCACTTTTTCGGTTTCAGGTGGTAAATTAATGTTGAAATTTACTAGAATCCTGAGTTCTAGTTTTTATAATCACAACACGTATCTCTCCTAGTGGTCAAGAGAAGGTTAAGACAACACAAACAACACACCAACGAACTTTCACTTCTAACATTGGCTTCTGAACAATCTAGATCTAAGAGTCTATTCCCACTGGACGTACCCATTTTCTACCGTATCCTTTAGTGTCCTTGTTGATGACCTGGTGGTCTAGGGGTAAGGTGTCAGACTTCTGTGCTGGCGGCCGGGGTTCAATCGTCGGTCCCGGCACAGATTTATCTGATTACCAAAACCCTCCTTCACCTCTGACAATATATCTTGTGAATGTGGGGAATGCCAGGCCTCCACCGTGGTTCGGATTCCATGTTAAACTGTAGGTCCCTCCATTTCATCTCACAATCACCCTACCATTACTCATTAGCGTAAGTGCGTTTAGCCCGAACGGGTAGTAAGACGTGGTGCTAATAATAATAATAATTTAGTGTCCTTTTATTCTCTCTCCAGGCAAAAACTTGTCCAGATTATATTAGTTACCCAGTGCATTTCTTCTCCTAGTGTCAAATTGCAGTCTATGAGAAAGAAAGAGAGAAAGAGAGAGAGAGATTATCTGTTAGTGTTAAGTATACTTTCTATATCTAGAAAAGTCTCTTCTTAAAATTCAAAGACACACTTAATAAAACAAATGTGTAGTAGAAACTATAAACAAAATTATCTGTATGTAGTTACTTGCAAGTGCTTACATGTTTATAGAGAATGTACGATTATTTGAGTGCTTTAAAACAAAAGACTCGTCGCCTTTCAAAACCGTGTTTAGATCTCTATAAAGTCTAAAAGGAAAATAAAGGAGTAGTGAAGGGGAGGGTTACGTAAGAGGTGTCTCCTTGTTTTAGAACCCTGGAGATGCGGCGGGGAAATAATTGTACCTCATATTCAACAGTTTCCCTTAGAAATTGCTTCATGCTTTTGATGTCTTGCGCTGGTAGTATTTTCTCTGTTTGAATGAACATCTTCCCCCGTTTCGCTCAGTGAGCATTGTCGTCTAAAGCGCTTCTGATGTTTGACAGGAAGGGCGGGGTGTGGACTGAAGTGAATTCAAAGACACGGAAAGAGATGGTTGGTAAGACGTAGGATTTCGTGATGACCTTGTCAACTATTTGTAAGGTCCTGTAATGACTCGCAATTATTTAGAAGGTTTTCTTAACTAAGGATACCCAAAATATAGTGCCTAGTCGTTTTAATTTCATTGATTAAGTTTTGATACTTTACGGGCTTTTGAGAGAAATTTTTATCAGGGGTGATCAAGTTTTTTTTGGGTTTTCTTCCATTTTCCATTAGTCCTGTCTAAGGAAAAAATAATAATCCTATGTGAAAAAAGAGACTATAAATGATATTTTTATTTATACTTATAAATCTAAAAAAAAAATTTAAAAAATAAGACAAAAAAAATATACCTATAGCCTACTAATAATCTAATGATAATACTTGTAGTAGAACTCTGAATGCAAGTCTTAATTATGCAAACATTTTCTGAGATCCCAGGAATTTCCTAGGCCCCTTTTAGATCCCCGAGCCCAGGTACCCCTGCACACCCCTCCCATAGGGCCTGAATATAAGCAGAAAATAGAGAGAATATTCTTCTAGAGTGGCTCAGGGATTCGAACGCTATCTTAAATATATTTAGGGCCATAATTTTTTGTAATACAAACTAGACAAAGTTGATTACTGACATGTTTTACATTCTAGTGTATAAACATATATATAAGAATAATATCATGATGGAGGTTTTCTAATCTTTGTGTTGTGTCTAGGAACATAAAAAAAAAAAAGAACAAGAACGTGTAATTATTTCAAATCCAAAATTCCTACACTTAACATATTTAGGATTTGTGAACAATTTAATAATATTGAACTTAATGACTTTTTATTTGTTAAAATCTTCTTTACTTATTTAACAAACCTGGGTTGTCCTATTATTTTCATAAATTCTCGATAAGTCTCTTGAGATGCCATCGTAAAATCTTAGCTTTTTACCAGCAGTTTTCTATGCCGATTAAAATGTGCACAACACCGTTAACTGTTATGGCGCGGGTTTTTATCTCTAGTTTCAAAAGCTGATTAAATATGGTGTAATTTCATGAAATTGGAAGAATATATATACATTATTGTTAAACTATATTCAAGTAAAAGTGCTCTTCCGGCTTCACTTGTTGCCGCGTATTGATAATTTTTCGTTCCAACTATGCAAATACTAGATAATTGTGAATCATTTTATTTGATTAAATCCAAGTTATTGTAGAACTATTATTTTCATAATAAAGTAGAACTAGTGTTCAAATGTGGCAAAGGTAGGGTTACATTCAATTATAACCAACCCCATGGCGACGGGAGGTCAGAAAATATCTGAACTCTCAAATGACACCCACCAGATGATGTAGTTCCAACAAACCCCACACATGACATATCTTCTTTCCATTTATTAAGTTATTTCATATCTCCTTACCGTTGTATATAGCCTTCTATTATCTCGCTTTGTAGGTGCATGCATACTGATTGAGTGGTTTAAAAAAAATGTGATTGAGTCTGTCAATTTGATTATTTCACACAGGATATGGAGGGATAAAATTCTTTCAAGTCGCACCAACGCCGTTGAGGGTGAAGTCTTTCTATTGGCTTAGAGCTTGTCACATGATTACGTTTCAGCTCTGCTCTTGATTTACGGCGAACTTGTGAATCCACAGTAACTTAAACAAATATGGTTTATTTGATACTCAATACTCAGCCCTAGTGTTTTATATACTAACTAATTAAAACCTGCTTTAATGTTTGCATGGTCAAACATTTTACTCTCTCAATAGACTAGATTGACGATTACAGAAATATCGAGGTTCGAATCTGTCAGGTGTACTGAAGGTGAATTTCCCTAAATGATTTCCCACTTTACCGCCACCCAAATGTGGGTACACTTCCTCTAAATATAACCTTACTAGTCCTTAAAAGCATTAGTGTAATTCATAGGTACAGTACATAAGCGTATAACCCAAACGGATAGTAAGATGAAGTGCTAGAAAATAAAAGTCTAAACGAATACCAAACAAAACCGTGTAAAAATACTATGT
Organism: Timema douglasi; assembly: GCA_901482245.1. Classification (NCBI taxonomy): domain Eukaryota; kingdom Metazoa; phylum Arthropoda; class Insecta; order Phasmatodea; family Timematidae; genus Timema; species Timema douglasi. Next base: position 211,084 of record CABEEJ010000317.1, on the reverse strand, counting down.
TCTTCATTACCAACCTGAATTTAATTAAGATTCCAATATGGAGGAAAACGCAGGTTAAGGTCCATTTTTTCCCCACTTTTCATGACTACCATTTAATAGCAAAAATTAATACCCATATTCCCTAAGTAGATACGTTTAACTTAATTATCTACAAATAGAAATTACATCAGTTCTTAAGATCTGTCATGAGCATCTCGGAATCTAAACATAATATTATTAAATGAAGACAAAAAATAATCCTTGTCAAACTTTGCAATGCACAGAAGACATTCAAGAATTTTAAATATTACCTTGTGTGGATCATAAAAATAACCATACCGACTCAAACAACCTTTGAATTATTTTACCTGAAAAATTCTAATATTTTTTACAAAATTTATGACCTTATTTCGTGTACTCTTCTAATCCACCTTAAATATCCACCTAAACACGAAGTTTGGTAGGTAATTAAGGTGAAATACAAAAGGCTAGTGTTTTTTACAATTTTTATGGCAAAAACCTTTTTTGGATAAATAAATAAAATATAGCTCCAGTACAGGCATAAAGTTTAGTTTTTCCTCACATGGTGATGTCAACAGTTGTTTAATATCTGTCGTGACCACAGTGACATTAGCTGACCAACTATTTATATGAAGAAAAAAATTGTCAATACATTCTTGGAACACCCTTTACAGATATTAAAGAAATTCTGAGGTCACAATGTGAAGAAAATTAATGTATATATTTGTACTGGAGCAATCTTTTACTTACTATGCCCAAGAAAATATTTTGCTTTAAAAACTGCAAAAAACACTGGCCTTTTCTTCGCGTTTCCTTCCATCACACCTTAAATAGAATATTTCTTATGTATAAATCCTATTGTTGAAAATGTAAATTTGCCACTGACTGAGAGTTCAGGACTCGAATCCCTTCTGGGTTCATTAAGGAGTGATTTTTTCCTAAATAATTTCTCACTTTTAAAAAAAAAGAGGTTAAATTTCCTTTAAATTCCGACCCTTATGGTCTCTACTTATTTGATATAGTTAAATGCTTATTACCTGGCCGGGTAGTAAGACACAGATATAAAAAGGATAGAATTATTACAATAGTTTTATTTTGATTGCCAGAGCTCAGATTTTGATGACATTTCATTTTTTTTAATTTGTTCGTCACATACAATGATAATACGTGAATACACCCTATTAACGATCGTCTTTTGTAAAAATGTATAACTAATAGGTTTTTTTTTTGTAATTTATGGTCATTTTGGAAATTAAATTAATATTTTCTTGTTTTGTGAATTTTTTTTTGACAATTTTGAGTAATTTTATATTGAATAAGTATAATTTTAAATACCATCGATAGTTTATGAATGAAAAAATTACTCGAATATAGAAATTTCAAATATACAGTTGTTGGAATGAGAATATAATGCAAGTAATGATATTTGTATCTTATTTGCTTGTTTGGTTGTAAAATACATTCCTGGTGAGACTGCGACAAGGGTGGAGAGGGTTGCCTTGAGAACTTATGAAGCAGGCATTTCTTAAATCGACATTAAATTTAACAGAATGAAAGAGTTTAATTACAAAACGCTGTTCAATACATTCTACATGTGTAATTCGTGTATATGATTTAATCATGTGCAATTATTTAGGGTTTTTGTTCTTATTCTTAGGTTTAAAAAAAAATTGGAATATTCTTTTATAATGTTTAGGTTATTTTACGACTTTTAAAGATAATGTTTGGATCATAAAAATTCATGTTCTTTGTTAACTAATTCTGTAGTCTTATGGTACCGGAAAGTTCAAGGCTGCCAGGATGTAAGCTCGCTAATCAACTATACCCTTAAATCCCTCCATACAATCCCTAGCATGCTACCCAACCTCAAAAAAACCCATTTTTATATTTATATTTATTTTGATAAGTGTCACAAATTAAATATTTAATTTCTTAAAAAAACAACTTAACATCGAGTTGATATTTTAGCTTAAACCGTTTTAGTTGAGTGTTTTATTTTCTCTGTTATGATGGTAATAGAAACACAGCAAATTGAGAGAGAATGAGAGAAGAGAGAGAGAGAGGGGGATAGAGGGGAGGGATTCAGGTTGAAGAGCTGCTTCATGACATATGAGGGTACGAAGGTGGTGGGATGGTTTGGGGAGGGGTGAGAAGGGGATTACGACGTGTCACTGGCGGTACCTCCTTTCATAATTGAGACGCGCTGTCGTAATTCTAAAGCTGAGTCGACAGAACGTAGCTACCGCGATAGTTTGAGAGGACGTGCAACATAACTCCATTGTTCTGGGGGTTACCATTGAGGGGCG
>CABEEJ010000317.1:149477-196890 GCA_901482245.1 Timema douglasi | reverse complement strand
TTCAAACTATATATATATATATATATATATATATATATATATATATATATATTAATAATTATAATGCGTTGTGGATGAGTAAGGCTGAATTTAGAGGAAATTTACCATCATTTACGTGGAGGGAGAGTTTAAAGCTTATTAAGAAAAAACCCATTAAAACACCCTACCAAGATTATAACCCAAATATCCTTGTATCATCGGTGTGATTTTATAATCTCTAAATAGTCACCCGATTGTTCAATTTTCAAATTTGGCAAAATTTACTCTAAATGCTTTTTTTTCTTCCTATCCCCACCCCAATAGTGCAATTGAATACTCATAGCTTGAACAGGTAGGAGAACGTGGAGAATAAAAATACAAACATTTTAAATACGCGGGTAGTTTGGAATTGTAATTCGTTGGGGTTGAGTAAGATCTAATTTGGAGGAAATGTACCATCATTTTTGTGGAAAAAGAGAGGAAAATCAGTTAGGAAAAAAAATCACCTCAGTACACCCAAACGGAATTCAAACCCCAATAATCCCATATGAAGGGTGTTTTTTTAAAAATAAATATTTGCCCAATTTTCCTATTTTCAGATTTGGGAACATTTAATTTAAAATAAAATGTTAAAAAATTCAGATGATCTTAAAGAATAGTGAAACACGTAATTATTGGGAATACAATCATTTAAGAATGCTCTATAGTTACGGGCGCACTCACCAAAGCGCTCACACACATCCTGACAAAATTAAACTCGGTGGTATTTGTCGGTACTTGGCAGCCAAGCGTTGAAATGAAGGTAGAAACAAGAGTCGGTAGGAAATGAAGGCTGCTTGTTGCCCTAAGGTAGAGTTGACGTGTTCGGAGGGTTGCGTGTGCCCCTTGTTGGAGGGGAGGGAGAAGGAAGGAGGTAGGTCGAGTGTTACGACTGAAAGAGAGCTAGAAAAAAAAACAGGGGTGGAGAGGAGTGCTGGGAAACAAGGTGAAAAGAAACAAAGAGTTGCTGTCAAGTTTCAACTCGCACGGCACCTTCTGGAATTCGTTCACGGTCCGAAACATGCATGTTCGCGTTCATTTACGTGGGGAAGAAGAACCTCTTTTTTTTATATAAATTTCTTCACCAGTTATGAGTGTAATATACCCAAAATTCCACCATATATATCTTACTATTGGAAGAACCCGGTATTGCCTGAAATAAATGTTTCTAATTTAATTATTATTATTATTATTATTATTATTATTAGCACCGCGTCTTACTACCCGTTCGGGTTATACGCACTTACGCTAATGTGTAGTGGTAGGGTGATTGTGAGATGAAATGGAGGACCTACAGTTTAACGTGGAATCCGAACCACGGTGGAGGCCTGGCATTCCCCACATTCACAAGATGTCTTTTCAGAGGTGAAGGAAGGGTTTCTAGTTTAATCATTTTACGTAGAAAATAACTTGAAAGTTAGTACCTTTAAGCCCAGCGTTGCGCATTACATTTTTTTTTATTTCTGACATAGTTTTTAATTAATTTAAAACAATATGATCAAAATTTTAAAAATTCCTGTTTTTAGGTGCACATCCTTGTACACAGGCTCTACTAATTTTAAAATGTCAGACCTTTACATGTGGTAGATATGACGCAATTTTCATAAGTCATGACAGACAAACTCTTTAATTTTTTTTTCCCCCATTACGTCTCACTACCCTTAGAATCAATACGAATACAAAAATAGCTAATTAAATGGCGTAAGAATGAATAGAGTAGATTTATAATAAAATTATACCATTATTGCATCTATTCGTTTTTTTTAAAGCACGCCGTCTTACTACCCGTTAGGGTTATAGGCCTAAACTTATGTATTAAATTACTCTGATGGTTTTAGAGATGAGGACGTTTATATTTATAGGAAGTGTACCCGCTTTTGCGTGTAAGGAGAGTATAAAACAATTTTGAAAAAAAAAAATCACCCTTAGTACACCTGACCGAGATTTGAACCTCGATTTACCAGTCATCGACAGTCTAGTACACTGTGAGAGTAGTGCGTTAGACCAGACTGCCACTGAAGTGGGTTGTTCGGGATTCGGACCCCAAACTTCATCGTCACCAACAAACCAGAGTAAATGAGTCGGACATTAAATCTACGTCACCACTGATACGAATGACATGTATATTTTTTTTAAAAAAGGTTTTTTTTTTTTTTGTTTTTTTGCAAATGACTTGTCTCACAATTACTTCATCCCTACAGTCGGTAAACTTTTAAATAAATATAATTTCATATGGGTTCTAGTATTCGATTGAAAATTGTGGGATTTTGGTAAGTAGTAATATTATGCAAAATTGATAATTTTACAGAGCTCAAGCTCAGCAATTAGGGTGAAAAAAGTTTTCCCTTAAACTTTCACTCTATTGATTAAACATGTCCTCTAAGCTCACCTCTGTATAAAAAGTGACGTCACCTATTAATGCTTGGACTTGAACCCAAGCCATGTATGGTGACGTCAGCCCCAATTCCTCTTCTTCCCCTATTTCCCTACCCCTACCTTACCTCAGGATCTGCACAAAAAAGGGATGCAGTGGACAAAATGTATCCAATAAAATGCTTTGAATAATTTTGATTATTGATAACTTTGCAGAAAATGCTACAACGAACCATTACCAGATATCTTTCGACTTAATTCAGAAAAGGCAAGGGTGGACTGGTCAACTGATGTATCTCCTCTTGTCATCTTTTTATTTGGATAGAGACAGCTACTTAAAACTAAAATAAAACCATTTTATTCAAAATAATTGTTTTTGGTGAATTGTAATCCCAAAACTTCCAGCTAGTGAGTTTGAGAGTGCAAAGAAAACGTCATTAATTTATGAAGATCAAGGGCGTAGAAATCTAATTTTTCTAAGGGTGGTGAAGGGGAGGATTCGATAAAATTGTACAATACCTCTAGTGAATAATATTTAGCACCGCGTCTTACAACCCGTTCGGGTTATACGCTTTAAGTACTAATTACCCTAATGGATTAGGAATTGAGAAGGTTGAATGAGAGGAAGCGAACCCACATTTACGTGGAGAGAAAGTGGAAAACCATTTAGGAAAACCACCCCCAGTTCACCCGACCGAGATTAAAACCTCGATCTCCCCGTCCTCAGCAGTCGAGCTCAACACGACTAGCGCGTTAGCCAACTACGTCACCGAGGCGGGTCTCCCGTGAATAAAAGTGTATATACGTATATAAGTACCTCTCTAGAGGGGCTATAACACTCTGGGGGGTCTGGACCCCCCTGAGCTCAAAATTTATATAATCTTGTTTAAGATATACGATGGTGATAAATGCGAAATTGTCCCGTTTATTGTATGTTGGTGTTGGGGTTGACGGTGCTCAGTCGTAAGGACCCGGCCCGGAGCACGGGGCCGGGACGTGATCTGGGCCCACGCACGTTTCATATAGATGAGCACTAGACTGTCTTTGCCACCTTCCGGTACTAGCAGATCTCTAAAAATCCTGTCGGGGCGGCCCCTGGGCAATGTGTCCGGACATTGGAGTCCGACATGGCTAAGACCCCGACGAGGTCATCTGTGTGTAAGGGGCGAGGCTCCTCGACGTGCACTAAGTGGTTGGTAGTGCGTACCCGTGTATCGGGGACAGCTGGTCAGGGCACCTCCTCGAGGTCCCCGCTGGGCAACTCCGGGCAGTGGGCTGGGGTGAGATAAAGAATGAGGGAGAGAGAGAGAGATTACAAAGGGTGGCGTTACTCGGTGTAAGATGTTGAGGAAAGAGCTGTTCGGAGGCTGAGATCCTGACTTCCTCGTGATTGGGCAATCACTAGGAGGAGCCAACTCCTTCCAAAAATCCGGTCCCAGTGGAAGGTGTGTGGGGGGGTATTTTCTCAAGTAACCCAAGGTGGATCAGTATGGAAGGGCTGGTACCGATTTTTCGGGTGCCCGGAAAGGCACTCGTGGACCTTGGTTCATGTCCGGCGAAAAGGTTCGGTTTCCCGACGGAACAATGGTTGCACTACGAAGGGCCACAAAGCCTACAGGCGGTGTAGCTGGCAAGCCCTTCGGGAGGTCTCCTCGGAGATTTATTGAGATGACAATGTATGTTGGTGTCATTTATAAAATATTCATAAAACCAAACGTTTAAGTATTTGTTAGTAGGTACCGGATGATGTTTTGACTGTAATAAATAGTGTCGTAATTATCGATAGTATAACATAAATGGCCTTTGAATTAGATTTACTAGAAAAAATATATTAATACTTTGATTCAACGCTTCAACCTTAATTGATATATATATGGACTTGTAGCCATCTCATATTGTGCTATATTTTAAATCTTGCTTGTTTTGTAATGATAATATGGCCGACGTAGATCGTCAATTGTTCGCAAAATCATCATATACGTCCAAACAACATGCACGATGTGGTTAATTAGTTGAAACTTGTTACGGTATGTAATAAAACAATGATTATTGCAACCTAAAAAGAAGCAATCGCTGTTGATTGTTCAGGGACTAAATCATTGAAGGGTAATATACCCCCTATTGGTGGTTCAATAAGTCAGTCTTTGGTCTGGCAAGGAGTTAAGAAGTTAGAGTTTAGAAAGGTCATACATATGTCGTTATGCTTGAGGACTGTCTTAAGGCCGGAGGGAGAACAAGTGTTTTTATAGTTTATATAGAATTGAAATTTGTTGGCCATAATAAATCAAATATTTCTTTAGTAGCAACATAGAGTTTAGTTTCCTGCACATGCTAATATCAACAGATCTTGAATATCTGTCGAGAGTGTCCTGGAATTTTGTCAACACTTTTTATTTAAAAAAAATCTATTTTGGACCAAAAAAATGAAATACTATAAAAACTGTAAAATTACTCGTTTTCTCTTCTACCGCACCTTAATGGCGGAGGTCAGATTTCATGTTACTGATAGTCGATACCAGTAGAAAAGTTAATTAATACGCAGGATCCGTATACGAAGGACAACACGCAACGGTATGAACGAGAGTTAGCGAGGACAAATGGACCTCCAGGGTATCGACCCAAGTCCTAGTTACTCTAGTACAGGTTGCTGACATGATGGTCTCACGTTTAACTCATCTCTTATTTAGACATGTCTGACATCACTTTTTTAATACATTTAACATTTACTCCATAAGTTATTATTTTTTTACAACAGGACCCTTAAAAACTAGTTTTTATTAACTATTCTCAATATCTCAATATCTCCTTACCCCCCTTCCCACTCTGACCATCGCCTGACCAGAAGCACCCAAGCAAGAGGCGGGCAACGGCCGAGGTATGTGTTTTTAAGCACCGCGTCTTACTACCCATTTGGATCATACGCCTGAGTAATAATTACACTAATGGGTTAAAGATTAGGCAGGTTTAATTTAGAGAAAGTGCACCAGAATTTTCGTGGAGGTAGAGTGGAAAATAGTTTGGGGGAAACCATCCTCAGTGCACACAACAGATATCTAATCCCGATCTACTTGTCTTCGGCAGTCTAGTCTAACACGAGGGTGGTGCGTTAGACCATGCAGCTACCGAAACGGGTTAGATGCATGCTAAGGGGCTCTCCGTAGAACACTTAAAGAGGGAGTGGAAATTAATATTTATCGGTTTAGATTTTTGTTTCGACTTTCAGATCAAATATTTTAAAGTTCCTGCACTGGTTTCGGTTAGAGAAAATTAAAATTCCTTTTTCTTTTCGGTTCTTAATTGGATTCCCCCTTTTTATAAAATACATATTAACTTGACAAAAAAAAATCCTTAGAAAAGGAAATATCGAGGGTTTCAAATAAAATTAATTTAAAGAAAGAAGGGCATAACATACAATTATAAAAAGATTGATAAAACTTAAGAATGTTTAAGAACCAATATGAACCTTTATTAACATAAAAACATTATATCAATTTCAATTCTGGTTCTTTAGCAATTTTTTTAGGTTACCTGTTCTTTTTCTTTAAAAATAACTTTTAGTTTCTATTAATGGTTCCAGTTCAGCTTCTTGCACGTAACACTGTTGAGTGGAGAGTTGGGGGGGTGGGGGGGGGGGTTATCTCAAATGTCTGCATTGTGTTACATGAGGCGAGGGTGGGTACGTCATATTGTTACATAAAACAGATATTATACTCAAAATCTAATATTGAAAAAATATTATTATTTTTAATGCTTTTACAGTTAGAAAACATATCTATTGATAACTACTGGTTCTAGTATTGTTAAAACTAACTCCCTCTTTTAGTGTCAAAAACCTCCTAATTAATGTTAAAAGTTACATAACACTGGTTAGAGGGGGTTAGGGAGGGAAAGTCACTCTAAATGTCTACTTGGTGTTACATGAGAGGGGGAAAGTAAAACAAAAGGTAATAAATAAGCGTTACGGGGTTTGTGGATGACTCCTTAAGTCCGTCATATTTGTAGTCCCTGGCCTGAAAGTCTGTCTCAGATTAAGGGACATAAAACAAAAGGATAAGGAAAAGGACATCGCACTTATAGTTTGAGTCTGGTAGAAAGGAACATTTTACAAAATACCAACTTTTATTTTGGTGGACAGCTTTGTTGACATTTTACTCTGTTAGTAGTATTATTTCATAGGTCTAGTGCTCATAATTCCTGGATACAGACACAGAGAAACCAGGTTCAATGCCTGGCCTTTACAGAACTTTCCTGAGAAGCAGTGGCTATGGATCGGGGTTAACTCAACGTCGTGAGGACAAATTGATGAACTTTCTGAATAAATAAGTGGTGGGAGATTAACTGATGGAGGATTTGTTATGCCGATCACACGACACCCTCTATCCACAAACGTTGGCACTATCTTTGCCAACAGAAGGTGGCCGCTCTGCCGGTATAGCTTGCTCGTGAGTTGACGTTATGGAGTTATTGAAATTTCATAGCGATTGATATTATTTATGAACAGTGAGATATGAAGGTCACTTGATTTGGCGTATGAATAAGAGGTAACCTGATTCCTTTTTATTTCGCCTCTAGTTCTTTAATAATTCAACCTAGGATTTTCGATTTTCGATACCGATTTCCGACTAACACTTTTCCATGAATCTGACCTCAAATAACAAGAATATTGTATATTTAAACAACCTAATGTAGCTTGGCTGAAAAAACCCTTAAAAGTTGGCATTTAATGAAAGGAAAATGTCTGCTAGAGCATTAATACGCGTTGCAGAAGCTTAGTAATCCCAATTATTTAATAAGTTATATTATATTTTTTATATATTATTTTCTACAAAATGTATATTAAAGTTTAAAACAGATTTTTAAAGAGTTAAAAGGTTTTAAATTTTGAGTTCGAAGTTAAAAAAAAAATTCAACCAAGATTTACGTGAAAATTTGTACTTTTGATATTAAAGCAATACCTAGCCTTCCTTTATCAAATAAATTCTTGTTTTGATAGGGTCACAACAGAAAGATTTAAGATAATATGTGATAATTTTAAAGTGTTTTAAGTAAATATCACATTTTTTAAGTACTTTAAATTTCAATCTAAAACTTTTTAAATGGTGATAACTTTTACCTACATTCTGACGAGAGCAATATTACCAAACATCAAAACACTTTAAATAATCCGGGATTTATAAACGTTTGCAACTCTTCCAATGCTTTACCATTCAGCCCCCTTAAACAAAACGGCCATGTTTGATTTGCCCAAGATCACTAAAACACAAAATATCATGCTGATCTTACTATTTTTTTTGTTACTGAGGCGAAACTGAGTTATTAACCAATAAGGTCTACATTGAAAAAAATAAGACAAATTCTAAATTTTGCTGTCTCGTTTTAAATGTCAGAACTATTTACCTACTAAGATTTGAGAACTCTTACTCGAGATAACAAAAATCGCGGTACTAAGATCCATACTAGATTGTTTCGATACCAGTTTTTTAAAATAACTTTTAACTGCGTCTTCCTATCCAAATACGAGGTGTTCGACCATCTTCGTTATTGCCCGAATCTGGTACCGAGTGATTATCACCTCTTCACCCTCCTGGAAACCTGGTTGGGTCCGGAGTGCTTCAATAACTGTAAGGAGTTGAAGGATGGCGTCCAATCATGGCTGAACTACCAGGGGGCAACCTTCTTTAGCGCAGGGGTACTAAAACTAGTGTTCGTATACAATAAGTATCTGAATTCAGGGAATAATTATGTAGAGAAGTAGTAGCCTAGACCAGTAGGTTTTTTTTATAACTTATATTCAACCTTTTTTTTTTTACACTGTTGGTTTTATTAACGGAGTTTGAAATCCGAATAGCCTACGTGTTGATTTATAAAATAGCTTCTCAAAACGTTCGCAAGACGTCGACACAAATCACAGGGTTGACACAAGAACAACCCTCTAGTAATAATAATAATAATAATAATTGTTTCCACTCCACCTCCTTTATTCTCCACCCCCATTTAATTGTCAAAAATATTATGACACTGTTATGAGTTGAGTATGGCGCGGGGAAATAAAAAAAAATATTGTCCGAGCTATATCAAACTCTGCTCTCTTCTTAATAATGGGGGTCGAAAGATTTGTCTGTATTTTATGTGAGGGCAAAAGGGGAATTGGGGGTTCACGTGACACTTATTGGAATGAGGTAGAGAAGTAAGAGGAGTAAAGAAGAGGGCGTGCGCTGTGTTTCAATCGAGTCTTGTTTTAAAATCAACAGACCTGCTTGGTTGATAATCGAATATGAATAATAGCCGCAATTTGAGTTGGGATGATTTCTTAACACCTGGATAGTTTCACAAATTGGTTTCGTAAATAAAAATAAGTTACAATATTACCCGTAGATTTTTCGTCACATGGCTGTTCTTCGTGGCTTTTAAGGCGCTAAAATAATCCGAAATAAATGCATAGAGCCTATAATAAAAAGGGTTTATTTATAAGGTTCCTGGTTGGAGCATTCAGGTAGTAGGAGAACAAACAGGGGAGGACGAGGATAAAATCGATAATACAATGTGTAATGATCCCCCCTGCTAAATTCCATAACTCGACTCACCACGATCCATTCTACGTTATTAGACCTTTAGTTTCACGGGTACTTAGCTCTTAATTATTGAACCAAATATGTGAATTTTTGGACTTTTCATAGTGTAAAATACCAACTTCCAAACCAAGGGGTTGTAGAAAATAGTTTTTTTAACTATGCTAGTAAACAACAAACTCATACACTGTTCAAAGTTTTACCAATATTTAATCAAAGTACAACATCTACAGTAGCACCATGACTTCTTTGGTACTGACTGACAGATCACAGCTGACGGCTTTGAAAAGTTACCAGACCAAATTATGTATCCCTACGCCGAACCATATGATCCTAAAAAACATGTGTTTAGCAGCTGTCACTTTTGACAGTCAATAATTTAGGTATATATCTAAATGTTGACTGTCAGAAGTCAGCTGTGAGCTGTCAGTCAGCACCAAAGAAGCCATGAGGCTACTGTAGTTGGCACTATTTTTGATGCTTAGGTTGTTTTGAGAGAGAGGTTCAATTCATTTTGACTGAATGCAGGCTCTTATTATCATACATACCAAAATATTAGCTCACTCAGCGTCATGGCTATCAACTGGAATAAGCACTCCTTGTTATAATCCTGGCACGGTCGTTGTTGTAATAGGAGCTGGATGTTGTTTCTTCTAAAAATAAGTTCTTGCATTTTTGTTTTATAAATTTAAAATAATTCTTGAAAATTACATACCTTATATTTGTCAACATACATAAATTACATGCATGCATGCATGCATACATACATACATACATACATACATACATACATACATACATACATACATACATACATACATACATACCCACATACATACCCACATACATACCCACATACATACATACATACATACATACATACATACATACATACATACATACATACCCACATACATACCCACATACATACATACATACATACATACATACATACATACATACATACATACATACATACATACGTACGTACGTACAAAGTGCGTACATGCAAGAATAGATACTTAATCTCGCCATTCCCTTACGAGGTAGCCAAGAAACTCTGAATATAGCTCAATAAACAACTCCATACTTAGTACATCCTCCCTAACTTCCTCCACACTTTCCTATCCTTGCATACTCTCTTAGCTTCAACAAAATCCATACACCAAGTCATACATGATCTTTTATACTTAAAACGTAATGTTTCTTTTTTACACACATTCGTCTACAATATTTAAACCCGTATTACATGGCCTTTCACTTTCTTTTGATCTACACACTCTTCCTTCATATATTTTCCTCATCACAGACCTAACAGTCCTACAAATGATATTAACTAAGATAATTAGGTATTTTTTAGTGGTTTTAAAGTTAAAGAACTTATATTCTTTTAAATACGTCAGTATTAGAATGTGTATCTTCGAGTAGATTGTGCCCTTAACCATTGCATGTGTATAATTCACATATTATTATTATTATTATTATTACCGCGTCTTACTACCCGTTCGGGTTATACGCACTTACGCTAATGTGTAATGGTAGGGTGATTGTGAGATGAAATGAAGGACCTACAGTTTAACGTGTGATCCAAACCACGGTGGAGGCCTGGCATTCCCCACATTCAATTCACATAAGAAATACCTCAGTTTAGTATGTTTATTTTCAAGTAGGTGGTCTCATTAGTTATGTTCTGAGTATAATAGTTTACATATTAACTACCCCAGTGCTAGTAATCATACATATATTTACAATTAGGCAATGGCCTTAATTATGATCACAGTAGAATTTACGGATAAAGTACCTTAATGTTAGTTTATATATTCTTAAGTATACTGTGCCCTTTCCTATTGTTTGAGTAGAATTCAGATATAAAATAATCTAGGGTAGTTAAGTGGTTTTTAAGTAAAGTGCGATCGTTATCTTAAAGAGGGATGTTAAAATCGTATCGTATCCACCCTCAGATATCTTTATACCTTGTTTTATTGCTGGTAGGATGACAAGTCGTTTAGTGTGTTCATGGAGAAGACCAACAAAGATCGTGAATTGGGTTAAGTGGTAAGGGATGAAACCCTCCCCACTCTAGAGGATGAAAGAAGGTATACATTTGTAATAGAGGTCCTTTCAACCCTAGTACACGCCCTTCTATGTCGTAAACGAGGCGATTACGAGCGATTTATAGCCTCACCCCTGTTTGAATATTTATTCCCCAAATCACCGTAGTATTAGATGTAATAGATGAACTATTTTAAATTATTATTCATTAGTGTTCAGATAAAAATAGCTAGCTATAGACTTTTCTTTCTATATAACTTTTTTCCAAATATTTATCTACTAGTTTTTATATAACAAAATACATTATAAAAGTATTCGTCGCTTTTGAAGTTAATAAGTTTTTTTGTACTGCGTATTACTATCCTTTCGGGTTATACGCCTATGTACTAAATATACTAGTATGTTAGGGATTAGGAAGGCTATATTTATAGGGAGTGTAACCATATTTGCATGGAAGGAGAGTGGAAAAACGTTTTGGAAAAACCAACCTCAGTACATCCTACCGAGATTCAAACCTCGATCTCTCCATCATCAGATGTCTAGTCTATCGTGAGAGTAGCGTGTCAGACAACGTGGCCACCGAAGTGGGTAATAAGTGATTTTTGTTATTAAATATACTTGAAGCGAAATATCCTCACACAACCTTATTTTTTATAGGATTGGCATTTCTGAAGCTTCAGTTATTAAAAGGATCCTCAAGAATTTTAAGTTATGTAAAGGTCTTTCTTTGTTTGGGGAAAACTAGATGTATGTTTACAAACAAACTCTTTGATCTCAAAAATACACCATTTTCAGTTAAACGTAATTTAAAAAATGCAAATTTCGTATTTTATAAAAATTATTTTAAAATAATAAAACTTTATTGCTTTCCAAAAAGGACATAGTAGTATTTTTTAACCTCCAATTACAATAGGTGTAAACTACAAGGCGAGGCTAAAACAATTAGACTATTAGTAACTTGAAAATTAACACTTTAATTTAAAAGTAAATATTTACTAGCTAAATAAAAGGAAACTATATAATACACTTTTTTCACTTTTTGAAGATAATACCACTCAAGTGAGATCCACCGGACGTCAAACCTCAGCACGTTGTCCGTCACTTTCCTCAGCATAGATCGTCTAATTGTTTCCGACCCATCCTGTATAGTTTGAAATAACAAACCACGTCTTAAATAACGTAGAGCTTTGTATGTCTGTAGCCCATTTTAGTGCTCAGGTAGAAAGCCTCCTTGTATAGGGATTTGAACACTTTAATCGAAATTGGTGCTTACTCTTTATACGAATCTCAAATTCAGTGGCGGCACATGTATAGGCACTGCGGAACTGCAGCACCCCCTATTTCCACTTGATATTATCGATAAAATTTAATATAATTAGGCCTTTATTCTTTAATCCTTTATTTATTTTTGTGGTACAATATATATTTCTTAAGGTTAACGTCAGTACTTCAGTAGCCATTCCCCAGTTTATGAAAAGATACAAATATCTTTGTATGTAACTGTGCGCTTCACAGTGCCAGCGACGTGGTATTTGACTGTTGTGCGCATGCGCACATAGGAGGGGGGTGGGGATGAAGGCGGGACTGCCAGGTAGATAGAGCACTGTTGCTCTCGCAGTGCCGGCTCTGACGTGATGGTGTAGGGAAGTGTTTTTACCCTGTGTGTGTTGGGCTTAAAAACCGTGTACCATATTCTTAAATGTGATAAAGTGTAGAATAGTGTAGAATTAGATTATTATTCTGCTCCCAGCTATTGTATTTTATTGATTTTTTTTTCAATTCTTTTATTTAACAGAAAGACTAAGTGCGCTTGCAGCACTTTCAATGGAAAAAAAAATATCCTCAATTGTCATCCAGAGATTAAGGAAAAAATTATTGAAATTTTTGTGCAAATTAAAACAAGAAGAATGGATTTCATTTTTAAATGAATAGATCAAGCTTGAACTGTAACAATTTTAGTTAAATTAATTAAAAATTGTTGTGCTAAGATTTTATCAAGTTCCTGAATACATTTTCCTTTTATACACGTTTTTTTTTTCCTTTTACACAATTTTAAAACAAAGCCTAAACATTTTCTGGAGCAGCACCCCCACTAATTTTAGCTACGAGCCGCCACTGCTCAAATCCTTTTAAAAATACATTAAATAATTAAAGAACACCTAACAGTGTGATGCAAGACCACTTTAATTATTTTACACCAAACTTCACACAGTAATTTGTCGATAGCGAGCTATGAGGAATACACGACCTTGCGCATTACTACATAAAAGTAGATTCTGAAATGAAAAGATTTTAACAGTCATAATAGGTTATTTCTATTACAACCTTATTTTAATTATTGAAATTTATGTACACCCTCAATTTACCACAAAATTTAATCAAGATAAATACTTCATATAGAAAGCTATTCACATTAAAAAAAACCCAGCTAAAAGTGATTATTAAAATTGAGCTCAAGTAAAAAAAATGTATAAATTGATATAACAATATAAATTTTTGTATTTATTTTGAAAATTAAATTAAAGTTCGTCATAAAAAAAAATTAAAAACTATTTTATTTAAATAGGGTTTAGATTTGTGTACTTTGTATCTCTAGAGATCTAATGATTAAAATTGGATGCGGTATCATTTTAAAATCTAACCAAATCAAATAACACTGATGTTTTTCAATGATTTTTTATTAGAACATATGATCAATGGTGTATTCTCCTATTGAATGTAGAATTAATTATTTTTCTATATAACTTGGCCACCAAATCCAAATAGTAATTACAGAAAACATTTAAATAGTAAATCCAAAGATAAATCATATTTTAGTTTAGATGGAGGTTTTGAATTGACATACCATTATAAAAGTTAGTTTCTGTACCTTGTATTATATTCGCTTATATCTAAAGAATTACTTAATAGATTTGGATGTAGTCTTTTTTTTAGATATGGATAATTTATCCGGGGCTAAATTAGGCTATTGCTTTGCAATCTATGTTTTTAGGTGATTGAGCAGTGACGTTAAACCCAATAAAAATTGATATTTTTTCTGATTTTTGTCCTCTAACACGTGGACAGCGGCTGTTATATATGAATAAATTATTGGATAAAGTAAAAAATTTTTACGGTTAACTTAATCACAAAGAAAAACATATCTACTTAATATCCAAAGAGAAATCTAGATTTTGGTTTTTATTTTACTAGAGTTTTTTTTAAAGAGGAGCGAAATATTTTTTTATGTTAGTGAGTTTATTTCGAAAGCGTTGATATATTCCTTTGTCACCCACCATTCGCTCCTTGTTTGTTTTCACGCTTTGTTTATTTTTTGTACTTTTTACGATTCTTTTTTTATTTGTATTCTTGCTTCAAATATGTATTTACTCCATGCCTAAGCTTGTGTATTTATGTATATTTTTAAAAAGCCATGGTCTTTAAAAACATTTCATAATTAAATATATTCAGATATATTTGACTGACTTACGTAATTTTTGAAGTACTGTACATACATGATTTGGCAACACTGCAAGTTTTCTTCTACACATTCAATTTAATTAGTTAAATTTATACTTTATTATAAAATCCTGAAAGTTTTTTACGTCCCTGTTGTACATTTAACATCAAAACTATTAACGGATTAATATTGAGGGAAGGTTAAGAGTAGAGTACCTTAATACACGTGTACCAACATTTGCATGGAGGGAGGATAAGGAAATCACGTTGATAATCACATGTGAAAATCCACCCCTATGTACCCCTAGCAGATTCAAACATCTACCACCCTCGTCAGTGGCCGCATAGTCTAAGGTGTCACCCTAACAATATTCGGGATTTTCGGTGACGGAGAGATCAAGGTTTGAATCCCGGCCGGATGTCCTGAGGGTAGTTTTGCCAAAACAATTTTTCTTTTACTTTCACCTGCCTCGGTGGTGTAGTTGGCTAACGCGCTTGTCGTGTTGAGCTCGAATGCTGAGGACGGGGAGATCAAGGTTCGAATCTCGTTCGGGTGAACTGGGGGCGGGGGGTCCTAAATGGTTTTCCACTCTCCCTCCACGCCAATGTTGGTTCACTTCCTCTAATTCAACCTTCCCTAATTCCTAATCCATTAGAGTAATTAGTACTTAAAGCGTATAACCCGAACGGGTAGTAAGACGCGGTGCTAAATATTACTATTATTTTTACTTTCCTTCCACGCAAAGGAAATTCCTATAAATTCAAACCACTTCATCCCTAACACACAAACATAATTAGATCATATGTATATGACCTGAACGGGTAGTAAGACACGGTTAATAAATAAATAACCATCCTCTACCCTTCCTCCTGCCTTCCCGCCACGCCTTGTTCTTACGTCACTGTCAATTAGTTGTATTCCTGCTTAGGTGTCTTAGACCAAAGGCTTCCAATCTTTTATAGCCTAGCGCCCACCTGTTAGAATTGTATGCTGGCAACAATTCCCATCCACCCCCAAAGTTAATAATAAAGATGCTGGGTGACCTGGCGGTCTAGGGGTAAGGTGTCAGACTTCTGTGCTGGCGGCCGGGGTTCAATCCTCGGTCCCGGCACAGATTTATCTGATTACCAAACCCTTCCTTCACCTCTGACAAGACATCTTGTGAATGTGAGGAATGCCAGGCCTCCACCGTGGTTCGGATTCCATGTTAAACAGTAGGTCCTTCATTTCATTTCATCTCACAATCACACTACCATTACACATTAGCGTAAGTGCGTATAACCCGAACGGGAAGTAAGACGCGGTGCTAATAATAATAATAATAATAATGATGCTGAAAATAACGATCGTAACCTACTGTACAAATTATAGAACATGAATATTAAAATTAATTTAATACCTTTTGTTAAATATTTTGTTACCTGTTATGATTAAGATAAAATTATTGATTTAACCTTAAAAACCTTAACTCTACCATACTTCCCCCGATACAATATACCGCCCCCCCACCCCTGAAATCCAAAACTCCCCGTGGGGGGCTCTACGCCCATATTTGGGAAACACTGTCTTATACCGCGCGAACGTCGAGTGTAGGTTCTGATATACGAGTATACATATTTTCAAAACAAATCACCCATTACACACCATTTACAGTTTTATTCTGGAATTTGAGCCTACAAACTTGTTTCCCTTGACACTCAAATACCCATGCACGTTAGAAAGTTTTCGTTTCAACAGGGGCCACTCATATTCTAAATAAATGTACGTACAGTAGCCCCATGGTTTCTTTGGTGCTGACTGACAGCTCACAGCTGACTTCTGACAGTCAACATTTAGGTATATACCTACATTTTGACTGTCAGAAGTGACAGCTGCTAAACACATGTTTTTTGAAGATCATATGGTTCGGCGTAGGGATACGTAATTTGGTATGGTAACTTTTCAAAGCTGTAAGTCATCACCAAAGAAGCCATGGGGCTACTGTATATACATTTTGTATTGTTATTCTAGTATATACTTCTTGTAGGCAGTGCTTGGTATTATTCGATTTTTAACTGGTTGCTGTCTCATCTTACATCTGAGATATTAAACTGAGCGTGTACAATACTAGAA
Organism: Timema douglasi; assembly: GCA_901482245.1. Lineage (NCBI taxonomy): Eukaryota > Metazoa > Arthropoda > Insecta > Phasmatodea > Timematidae > Timema > Timema douglasi. The sequence goes on along the minus strand of CABEEJ010000317.1, from coordinate 180,327 downwards.
TACCCCCCCCCCCCAAGTGTCCTTTATGTATGTACCAAGAAAATAAACTGATAATTTTTTAGAACAAAGTGTTTATTAATATATATTTGAGCCTCAAGGGGATAAATAAACAATTACCCGCTTTGGTGGCCGTATGGTTTAACGCGCTACTCTCGTGTTAGACTATATTGCCGATGACGGGGAGATTGAGGTTCAAATTTGGGTCAGATGTATATAAGGGGGTTATTTCAAAACGCTCTTCCACTCCACGTCCACGCAAATGTGTATACACTTCCTTTAATCTTAGTATTTCTAATCCATAAAACCAATGGCATAATAAGTGTACGACCTGAACGGGTAGTAAGACTCTGTGCTAAAATAACAATAGAAATATTAAAGTTACTTAATACATATATTCATGGGTTTTATCCATTTCCTAACATAGTAAGGGTAAAATAGGTGCACAGGGTGAGGTGAGGTGTTACATGTGACGCATATGGGTTTCAACAGGCATGTACACAAAATTTTAGTTGTGAAACCTGAATATACAAAAAAAAACCTGATAGACCGAGTAGTAGATGAGAGGATAGTTTGAGAAATATATTTGGACGAGGTTGGGTGTTAGGTTAGGGATTGAATGGCGGTGTTTCAAGATAGGGTCGAGTGGCGAGTTTACTTTCTGGCGGCCATGAGCTTTCAAGTTCCTCAAGGCCAGATAGTTGGTTACTATCTTTACTACCAAGCAGTCTGTAATTTTTTTATTTCTTTACAACTTAGGATTTAATAATTTCTTTCACTTGTTTTCAATTCTTGTGTAGAAGAAAATATCAATGGTATATTTTTATTTCCGATTCAAAGTTGTTTTATAAAAACCGAACATATTCTTATTCAAAAGATTTAAAATGCTCACGAAAAAAACCCACACTTGTTTGTACAACTTGTCTTACCAATATTTATGTTTGTGATGTGGAATGGTCTGTTATTTGTGGCGAGGCTAGTCTAGATGGAAACGTGGCTTGACATTTACTTTTGAAAAGGGGTAGTGGGGATAGGTGTGGGTGAAGGGTTGAAAGTTTCTCACTGGTGTTGACAACCCCAAGGCTAGGGTGACTAAGCGGATTACAGTTGCACCGAAAACTAGGTGGGAGAAAGAGAAGGAATAGGAGAAATGTAATATTTGTTTGGTGTCTGGTTCCAAATCGTAGTAAAATAAACAATAAAAATAAATAAAATGACTTACTGTAGGTTAAATAAATTAATGTATGGATTATATATAGTTTTATTTGAAGCTTTCCCCAATAATCTTCTCAAATATAACATGCTTTGTACCGTAAAAGAAACAGTGAATGATTTATTCAGGAAAATTCAAAATTCACGCTTGGATCAAAATGGGTTCGTCCACCCCGCCCCCCTTTCTTCTCACGGTAATTAATATATAGTAGGTGACCTTGCGGTCTAGGGGTAAGGTGTCAGACCTCTATGCTGGCGGCCGGGGTTCAATCCTCGGTCCCGGCAAATATATATCTTATTACCAAACCCTTCCTTCACCTTTGACAAGACATCTTGTGAATGTGAGGAATGCCAGGCCTCCACCGTGGTTCGGATTCCACGTTAAACTGTAGGCCCTCCATTTCATCTCGCAATCACCCTACCATTACACATTAGCGTAAGTGCGTATAACCCGAACGGGTAGTAAGACGCGGTGCTAATAATAATAATAATAATAATAAATATATATTGAAGCGTATGCGCTAGGTCATACAGTTCTAGGGATTTAATGAACTTAAGGTCAGACATAAATTGAAACATAATAAATATTTCGTGTTAAATTTAGCAGGAATTATGAGTTTTAATGAAGAATGTATATAAGTGACACTCAATTTGGTCCCACTTTCGGTAATAAGGGCACAATAAATGTTATTTTAGTATCTACAATCCTTAAAAACTAGCAATAAAGAACAGGCTAAATCGTAAGGAATCTCCCTGAATTTAGTTGCAATTTTTTTTTAAAGTGACAGTGAAAGGGATCTTTACCGATTTATTTCTAAAAAAAAGGGGGAATCCGTCCAAAGGAATGCGACGAGGGTTGCAATAATCCCTGGCGGCAGCCGTTGGAAACACATTCCTGATCACACTATTAGACAGATCGGACGTGTGTTACACACACGCACATTCACTCGGACTTAATCTACATTATTTAACCAAAGAGCGCAATAAATTATTCATAAATATGAATTTGTGATATTTGATTCAAACCCAGTCTAATCGTTGCTAGGAAAAGTGAGACTACCTGGCGTCCAAACACAATATATAATTTTCATTAGATCTAACTCTGAGATATATAAATTGACGCACATGAATTCAGGGTGATCAGGCCGTATACTAACCCAGTCAGGATCAGAACCCAGAACGCCAGGACGGATACGACCGTATGCCGTTAGATAGTAAGCCTAGCTAAGGAATTGTAGTGTTATAACCTTCTGGCAGTGAGTGTACACAGAGGATAGTGAGAGCGGTATAGAGGACATACACGTCTCTTCCTACATTATAAACATTGTTCCCAAGTAGACAAATACTAATCTCCTCTGAAAACATAGCGTTATTTATTATAAGAAGTCTTTACAGATAAAAGAGATTTACCACTGGGATGGTGACAGCTAGATAAAGTCACCAGATATACTCTAAAAAATCTAGTCACCAAACCATACTATATGATTGGCCAGGCCATAATTTGATTAGTTGTCACTTTTGGCAATCTAAACGTTCAACTGTTTTTACATCATTTAAGAACGAACTTAAGAAAATTATGTTTCGGGTGTTGTTTTTTTTTGGATGTGAAACCTGCGTGTTTGTTTCACTTAAAACTGCTTTAAGAATGAGATTTTTTAAAAGGCAGCATTATTTTCACAAAATAAGATCGCGAGCCATACGAAATGACTACTAATGACGTCACACAAATGGTGTTTGGTTGTGTTTATGCTCGTCTGTTTGAAGAAATAATAACTTCTATATTTTTAAATGATATTTTCTAGATTATAAAAATACATCCATCTATTTTAATGGGCAGTTATAAAACGATACTAGTGTGACTATAATAATTTTTTGTTTATTATTTCATGCAATATAGTATTTCATGGTGCCACAACCATGAATTATTATTATTATTATTAGCACCGCGTCTTACTACCCGTTCGGGTTGTACGCACTTACGCTTAATGTGTAATGGTAGGGTGATTGTGAGATGAAATGGAGGACCTACAGTTTAACGTGGGATCCGAACCACGGTGGAGGCCTGTCATTACTCACATTCACAAGATGTCTTGTCAGAGGTGAAGGATGGGTTTGGTAATCAGATAAATCTTTGCTTGGACCGAGGATTGAACCCCGGCCGCCAGTATAGACGTCTGACACCTTACCCCTAGACCAACAGGTCACCCTAACCATTAAATAAAAAACATTAGTTACAGTAGTATATTTTGTTCTTTCAATAGGTAATGAAACAGCCAAACATACAGTAATCCTAGGGGACGTATTATTAGAAGTGTTTATTATTTAATATTTACTTCCGCATTGGTCAATATTAGTGACATTCAACCAATGTTAGCAATACACACTTTGTTAGCTTTCAGTTATCACCCCACTACAGTCGTGAATAGACTTCAGTAAGGGCATTAAGTTATTTTCATATTAGATAACCAAAAACAACAAATTTACCAACATATATCTCTTCAACGTTTTCAATGATAAATTAATGATCAGTAATAAAATAAACGAGTTAAGCTAGTTTGTAAATCTAGAATAACTCAAAATAACATAATGTGCTACAAAATGAAATGGAATAAAATCATATGGATCTAAAGAGGAAACTCTTATTAAGTTTAGAGTTAAAATAATGTAGTTTTATCACTTTGGAACTATTTTTTTTTCATTATAATGTAATTGTCTAGGCGAAGGGCGGGCATAACGGCCAGGCTAAGGTTTTCTCAAGTTTCTAACTAACTTTCAAGGGATACAGAAAATTCAAAATCATAGAATATACACATCAACCGATCTGGTATATGTAAGATTTTTTGTTGCTGTGGCTGGAAAAATAGAAAGTAAATAAATAATAAATTTTCCAAAAAGTACCTAAGGGACCATTATGCCCACAGGGGTAGGGCATAGCGGCCACATATCTGAAAAGTGGTAAAGAAACTGAGAAAACGGGTTTTAAATGAGAAAATATTTATTTTAAGGAAATATTTACTTATTTAAATTAAAAAATATATAAATTTAAACGTGTTGAATACAAAACACATGGGTTTTTTGTTTTCAAAAATACCTATTATAAAAAAAGTAAAAAATAAAGTAATTTTTAATGAGTTTAGCTACAAGTTTCGCAAAAATACCCATTGTCCTCTTCCCCGACACCAGCACACAGTTCATGGACCCACAAACCACATCCTGTCACTTGATCCAACGATCATTGGAAGTTGAAGCTGAACATTTTTCACAACAATATAAAAAATTCTGAATGGTAGTCATCATCAATGTATTCAAACAGGTTTCTTTTACCAGTGTTGGCCCGGGGTTTTTTAGCTTTTTTCTTCGGATTTTTATTAATAGTCTTAGCATTACTTTTTTTCTTCAGCTATTTTCTGTTTCATAGCTTTTTCTTTTGCTTCCTTACCAGCCCTCTCGGCTAACAGATCATTTTTATAAGGACATCCTGGCAACAACGCTACATAACCTTTCTTCCGCGCATTGATTTTACATTTTTCTTCAGATACACGAGGCACAGGGGAAACATCATCAGGGCGGATGTAAAATGATGACCCCGGTTGTGGATTATAAGTTTTATCTAGGACGGAGGTATTAATGCTCGACGATCCAGCTTGCAATGAAGGAGAGGCTCTCCTGTCGGTGGGTGGTGGCTCTCTAGCATTTACTGCTGATACCATGGCAGCTGGTGGAAGTGGTATTTCCGTTACTTCTGCTGCAGAAAAGTCTACTTCTGAGAAAATGTGTTCATTGAGTGGTTCAATGCCACATTTGATAAATCCATTCACTGCATTGAGTGGAACAGCGGCCTTCATGTAGGCTTCCCCAAAAAGATGACTCACCTGAAATTGCGACACTGCTTGCCCGGGGTTATTCTTTAAAAATCGTTCAATTGTTTGAACGTAAAAAGTGTTCAAGGGCCCCATGAAAGAAGCGTCCAAGGGCTGCAGTTTATGACTGCAGTGAGGTGGTATCAATTTTTTTTTAACGTTTGATGCAATATTAGGTAACATGAAGTGCTACAAACAATCGTTTATCTCACATAATTTTATTAATTATGAATTAATTATAATATAATTGTATTAAAAACAAAGAGAAATAGTGCAGACAGGGATAATGGACACAGCGGCGGGCATATTAGCTACCTACTGGCTGCTGTGCCCGTCCAGACGCCATTAACAAAAGCTTGTTGTCAGACGTTAACAAACAGCGACGCACCATCTATTAATATTGAATTTTGTAGCCAAGCTACCACTCTTTTAAAACAACTATGTTTCAAAAACCTATCTTGTTTTACTAAGTTTGTAATCATTACATGAAGTGAGGACTTCCCTTAGATCAGAGGGTATGAAAAACACAAAAATTGCAATAATTCTTTCTTCTTCTAGTGACTCAGCACAACTAAGGGGACCGTGAGGGTAACATCCACGCGTTTACCGCAGGATATCAGTACTGTACAGCCTAGCAAACCCGCCTGGCCATGATGCCCGTCCTTCCCCTATATCTCATATGATTGTCTTTATGGACAAAAATGACACCAACTTCGTATAATATATTTTATTAAGGTGGGAGTAAAGAGAACACAAGAAGTTGTTTGTTTTTTCGCATTTTTTTATGTGTCAATGCTGTATGGTCCAAATAAATAAAATATTTCCACATTAGAAACATTTATTCTAATTTTATTCATATGATGATATGATATCAACAATGTTTGATTATCAGTCAAGGATGTCCTGGAATTTAATGACAACTTATTATCCTCGTTTAGAAAGGTTGCTATGACCATGTGAAGAAAATTAAACTCTTTGTTTCTATTGGGCCATTATTTTATTTATTTTGGGCAAAACAATGTTTTTTTTTAAAATGAAAACTACAAAATCACTGCTCTTTTCTAGCTCTATCTACACGCCCACTTTAAGGAAGATGCTTTTATTCACTGGCCAAACCTTCTATGGGGCTTTATTTTATAAAAAAAAAATCTAAATCACGAAGGAGTGGTTTTTTCCTCTACTCTTGAAGTTTTTAATTTTGTCACCACACCTTACAGCATGTTTAGCTTAAAAGCATATATTATGTTAATTAAACTAACAGAGTAGGGATAAACGAGAAAGGAAGCAAATTAGAGGTCATCTACCTGTGTTTGCATGGAAGTTGACTGAGAAACATTTTTTTATATAAAACTATCCTCAGTAGACCCGATCTGGTTTTAAACTCCAATCCCTCCATCATCATCAAATCAATCTAGGGGAGTGACGTATTTGACCATCCGGTCATTAAAGTGGGTCTCTTGATGTTTAAGCAGATGAAGTGTGTAATTCGGTGCTTACTATAGCCAAGGCTGAAAAACACTAAGTATGAGTTTAAAACCTGAAAAACTCATGCATTGATAAATAAATATCTCAATCCGACCCGCCTCCTCACCACTTTCAAAATGAAATAATTCACCATCAGGATTATAACTAGTGTATCTTCATAGGTTGTTGGTTAGAGCTTTCAACCCGACGTCTTATATATCGGCTAAGGACCAGGAATGCTATAGGACTAGATTAGTGGTTTGGTAGACAGCTATATTCGTAAATTACCAATCGCCTGTAACCCTTAGTGCTAAGGAAACAGCCACTAAATAACTGACGGTAGTTTTAACGGGTTGATTACAAGGGGTAAAGGAGGGAGAGGTTTATTGTGCCCAAGCAGTAATACCCGGACCGCGGTTTCAACAAACCCACACCATTAATGGTCGAGAAGCGCCTGCCTGGATTACGTCACGCTACCCGCAACACTCTACTGAATAGCTAATTGCTTTCTGTTCTATTTCACGGCGACATCACGTTTGGTAGTAACTTTCTCGCGAGTTGGCCGCGTGAGAGTGTGTGTGTGTGTGTATGTATGAGAGAAAGACAGAGAAATAGAGAGGAAGAGAGGGGTAGATAGAGGGATGGGGAGAGTATGGATAAGGAGGGGAATATAGGGGTAGAGAGTGGTGGAGAAAGAGAGCAGTAGAAGGATTGGAATTAAGGGGTGAAAGAATGGTGGATGAAGAGTGGTTGTGGATAAAGGGGGTGAAGAAAAAAGGGGTGGAAAGGAGAGGGAGTGGATAGAGAGGAAGATTGAGAGAGGGAGAGTGAAAGGGTGGATAAAGAGTGAGAAATAGGTTTGAAGATGGGTGGAAAAGGGGTAGAGAAAGGTGTTGGAGAGAAGGAGATATAAAAAATGGGTTGGAGAGAGGGGAGTTGAAGAGAAGGGGAAGATAGGGAGTGAAAGGAGAGAGAGGGATAGACGTAGAGAAGAAGGGATGGGTGCATAGAGATAGAAGAGGAGAGGAAGAGTAATACACGAATGCTAATAATAATAATAATAATAATAATAATAAAATATTATTATTATTAAGTCAATCCAAGCCGGATTAAATTCTGAGAAGCATATACTATCTCCATTTACGTCATAAACAAGTTAAAATGAAACATCATCCCAGAATAATTGTTCCGTTTAAAACAATTCTCCTTTTTGTTTCAAATGAATGAAAGCAGAAACTGGTTTCAAAGTAAAATGATTTGTCAGGTTTTATTACGGCAGTTTGAGAATATGTTTCTCTATTGAAAGTAATGTTTATCAAATTACTCTTCCACTTTGAGTAAATTCAGAGAATGTTTAAACATACTACCTTTTATATTGGCTCAATTTATAACCGTATTCTTATATAAATAAGATCATTTTTATTAGTGTAATTATTTATGTCTAGTGAACCGGATAAAATACTTTAAATAACTAATATAGCTGAGCTAAGATGAGTATGGTGAACTTAATTAAGTACATTAACCATCATTTTCTGGCAAAGGGGATGAGAAACTGCATTATGGTTCAAACTTTGAACCATTGAGTCAAATATCAACATTTTATTTAAAACATACTAAGCGGTCACGTGGACTGGATTTAATGTAAACATATAGAAAATTAAATTTATTTATATATTAGTAGGGCTGGGCCAATGCCAATAATTTATCCGATTTATAGGCCAATATTGGCACAATTGGCCAAGAATAGTCTTTTTTTTTTATCATAAAGATACATGCCGATAATTAAAAATCAATAGATGTATTTTAAATTCTCACGTCATGAAAATGTAATTCATTGCTAAACAAAAATATTTAAATACAGTCTCTTGCATGTAAATACCAAATCTTTAACTATACATTAGATATTTTATTTTAAAATAAAAAGCAAAACCAATATTCTAAATTATAAATTTGTTAGTTAGGTTATTAATGTTTTTTTAAAATATGACGGGGCTAAATTATTTTCTTAATGTATGTGTAGGTAGCCTAATTAATTTGAAAACAAAATCGGTATATTATAAAATATTGTGATTATAAAATTTATTGTGTCATTTATTGAATTATTCTTTACTTAGGGGCCTAATATATATTTAAATTGGTTATTTATGATTATGAATATTGTTGTTTAATATGATAGGGCCGAATTATTTTCTTATCCATAGGGGGCCTACATTTAAAAACAAACTAGGTGTATTCTCCTTACGTGTACAGTATTAAGTTTGTGCTTTTTCTTTATTCATTTTCTAGTATTGTTATTTTAATTTATTTGTAATTATCTACATTCTTGTTTAATAAACAGTGCAGTAGGTCTAACAATAAAATTAAATATGTCTAACAAACTTTAACGTTTAAAATTCAAATTCAAATTTTTATTCAATAAACCTACTAATATCATGAAAAGTATAAAACTGGCAAAATAAGATAATTCTTGTTTTTGAGTATTGATACTATACACTTTTGTAATATTGAAACAAAACTAACTAAATCGGCATCGATTACCGGCAATATTGTCAACAAAATATCGGCATCGTCAATAATTGCAAAAGGGCTTATCGTCCCAGCCCTATAATTAACTAATTAATTTAATAAAAAGAAAACTATTCTGTAGATTTTACTTAAGTTTCATCTAGTGTCGGTGAGAGATTACTGTGGTTGTTTGAAGCCAAAAGCCACATCGATTATTCTAATTAATAAAATAATTTCCATATGCTTGTTTTCATTAAAAAATATGTCGGCCGTTCAATATTTTTTTACAACGCAAATATTTTAATTATAACCATCAAATAATTGAACCTTACAAATGTGCAATCAGTGTGCCATTGCAAACACATTTTTTTTTTTTTAATTTCCATGGCACTAAGACAATATAATAATCAACTAGATAAAAGTGTGTACTCAAATTTTATATATAGTGCAGTGTTACCACAATGCGGAAAATAAGGAAACAAAAAATTCGTTTTACATACTTTCACTAACTATTCTATTAAGGTTATTTATCTGTTTATCTAATGTGTTTTTTCAATAGATATCATATTAAAACGCTTGTAATATATAGCTTTTAGTTTATAAATAATAAACAAATGAAGTGTGACGATATAACGCTAATTTATTACGGCTTGTTAGAAATTTAGAAGTCAGGGTCTTAATCCCGGCCGAGTCTACTGAGTTTTATTATCCATTCATGCAACTGCATTTACATTTATTCAAAATTTAACCTCATCATGCTTAACACATTAGTATAACTACCCTTTCGTGTTTTATGTATAGGTCTATACTATTATTTAGTCTATACAGCATACATTTTCTTACCCATTCGAGGAGCTCTATGGTGAGACTAAATTTGAAACAGTTATAGAAAAAATACCCGCTTCGGTGACCGAATGGACTTAGGTGTCAGTTTAGTGTTGTACTGGCCTGCCAACAGGGATATTGGTGTTCAAATACCATTCAGGTCTACTGAGGGCGGTTTTCCATAAATGGTTTTCCACTATATACAATTAGGCAAACATGGGTAGATTCCCTCTATAATGATTCTTTCTTCACTCCTACCCCATTAGAGTAATTATTATATATGTGTTTAACCTAAACAGGTAGGACTTGGTGATAAAAAAAACTATAATTAAAAATAATTGTACTATTTGCACCCTACCAGTTCGGGTTATATGTGTAAAAATGTGTATAACCCTAAAGGCTAAGATGAAAAAAATACACAGGTCATTTACATCTCTTCTATTTTGTGATTTTATAGAACCTTTCATTTAATATTTTGGCTTACATGTATCAAATTATATTTGATTTAAAATTAACAAATTTAATATATAAATAATTTTGTTTGTTTCAGGTATGGTAGCTTTTTTCAAATTTCCTCATATTAATTTAGGTGAGTACAATATTAATATTACAAAACTTTTTAACAATCATTATATTTGAACAATTATGACCTTTTTATAAAATTATTCATAATGTTGTTACTCTGTAATTGGTTAAAATAGATTAAATATAGATGTTTTGCCAAACACTAAATCAAACACATGCACTTAAGCAATTAAATTATACTATTATATTTTGATGTTTCCGCGTAAATTATCTGTCTGTATTAATTAATTGATTAATTATTTGGAAGAAGAGCTCAAGTCTTAAAACATTTTACTATATATCTTTTTCATAATTAATATAATAATAATATTAAATATTTCTAGAAAATAATACACTTATGTGTTATTTTACAAGTTTATAGACGAGAATACAGGACATTAAAATGAATAAACCCTGTACTGGTCAAAATTAAAGCTCCAAATATATATTAATTTAATATCGTGAAGTAATTTTATGTAATTTAAATTCAATATTATCTAGCCTGGGGGATGTTAACTCAAAAGTAAGAGAAAAAGATGATAAGATTTGAGGGGATGTTAGAGGAACAATGATGGGGAGAGATAAGCAAGAATGGTAGAACGCTGTTGGAGCTATATGCGATAAATAAAACGAAATTGTAAAACAGCTGGTATAAGAAGGAAATAGAAAGCCATAAGATCACCAGATACAGTTGGGATGGGGAGCTAAGATCGTTGATAGACTATTATCTTATGGTTAAAGAAACTAAAAGGCAGACATTAAAGATCAAGGTAATACCAAGTGTGTCCTTAGGTGGTGACCACAGGTTGTTGGTGGGGGCAGACATAAAGGTATGGGAATGTAGGAGGAAGGTAGTAAGCCAAGAAAGAAGAATAAGGGTGCGGAGGCTTAAAAATGGAAAGGAAAGAGAGCTGTAGTTAAGAAAGGCAAGAAGCTTAATGTCCAAGGATGAGATCAAAAATGTAGAGGTGAAAGGGAAAGATTTAGAAACAGTTTGGTGGGAGCTGCAGAGGAGGTGTGTGAGAGGACAAGTGATAAGAGGAAATGGAAGGAGACAATTTGTGGGAACGACAGTGTGAAGGAAGCGGTGGAGGAGAAGAATAAATCATTCGGATTAGAAATTATGAAACAAGGGAAGAATATATAGAGAAGAAGAAAAGAACGATGTGAGTTGTATGGGAAGACAGTCAGGATTGAATGCAATCAAGGACAAAAAAAAAAAGGATGCAACAGAACGTGGATGGAAACTAAAGCTTTGTTTTAAATTATTAAAGTGGTTTTATACTATTTAAACAGAAAATTTTGAAAGTGACCGTATGGATGTTTCATTTTATTTGGGGGGAGGGGGATATTATAAAGTGATATCTTCTAAAAGGCGGCATGCTTTTCTGAAATCAAGATGGCGAACTAGCCGAAACAAGGGCTGTTGATGCCGTCATACAAACCGTCAAGGCGGTTGTGTTTTTACGCTGTTTAACAAAATTAAAAAAAGGTTTATTTTGAAGCTAATATTTTGTATGGTCCTTTATTTTTATAAAACACATTTATTTATTTTGATGGCCAGTTATAAGAAGCTACAAGTGTGAACACAGTAGTTTTTAATTAATTAGTTCATCTACTAAAATATATATTGTTGCCACTAACACAAAACAAAATAGTTTTATAAATATATTTTATTATTTCAATAACTTAATAAAACGTCAAATACACAGTAATCCATGGGTATGTATTATTAGACTAGTTTGATATTACTTTTTATTGATAAAATAGTATTAGTAAGCCACTAATGATTATTTCTGAATAGGTTGACATTAGTTACTTTCAGTCAATGTTGGCAAGAAAGAACCTTCTTATATCTGTCGTATACCACCCTTCCAGCCATGAATACCCTATAGTTCTGATGGAGAATTAGCCAATCTATAATGAGAATCCTTTTATTGAATGAAGGGTGAAACAATTTCCAACAAAAATTTATATAACTATCAGTTCCAAATCCATACAATTCCTTAAACCTTTACTCGTGTGGGGTGCAGTCCACCTAAAAGAATTATGCAGAAATAAATGTTACAACAATTAATTAAATAATTCTAACAGTTATCCCCTTCTTGTTTCAAAGAATTCATGTATGTTCTAAACGCTTGGGAACACTTACTTGTTATTTGCTAGCTCACAGTTTGCACAAACGCCGTGTTTATGCACGCTAGACTAAATGTGATACACACTTGTACTGTAAATAGTATCTAGAAACTATCACAGGCGCTAGTAAACAAATTAATTATCTTTATATAAATTATGTGTTATTAAGTTATTTTTACGCGTTCGCTTAGCCAATATTATTATTCCACTATGGTATAGCATGTAAGATAAGATCATAGTGTAATGCGTCAATGTAGCTTTTAGGATAAGGTAAAGTGTGCATACTGAGAAATCGATTGGGTAGGCTAGTAGCTTATTAAGTTGGACGCATAAATATACATACACACTCACACACATATAAACATACAAGACACGTAATTTCGCATATACAATTCCTATACCTTAGCTCAGTTAGTAGCACATTTGTCTACTGATCTAAGGATAACCGATTCGATTCCCGGCAAGGATGTGAAACGTATAAATTAGTGACAATATGACTTCTTCTTTAACAGGGCTTAATTAACTGCTGAGGACTGAGTATTTTGTCTGTTCTAGAGCTAATCTAGTTCATTTAGTTAAGTCGTGCGCTGATATAATCAATCAGTCGAGAAAGTTCACGGAAAATTCAATTAATAATAGTAGATATATTTATATATTAAATGACGTAGTACGAATTTTTGAAAGTGGTATCATTTGTATTTATTAAAACAACTTCTATAATATTCAGACCTTCGTTAGATGTACCCATTGTCAGAAAATAAAACATCACCAGTAAAAAAAAAGAATATGTGAATATGTGTATCCATTTGGGTTAGTTTAGAGTGTGTTTAATAATGTTGAAATAGTCGTTTAGTATGTGGCTCACTGTTTTGTAACCCACTTAAAAGCTGGTATAGCCTACTCTTGTTTTCTACATCGCAGTAATTTTATTTCTGCAATGGACTTCCCAGTAAATTGTTCATGAGGGGGTAAAGGGGCTCTATAAAAAGGGCTATACGTAATGGGTACATTGGTGCTTAGGGTAAAAGCACGCATCTCAGGTCTACCTTACCTCCTACAATTTGTACAGGATACGATATAGCGTGTGAAGCTACCATCCTTAGCTCCCGTCCGCTATTCTGTCTGTCTGTCTGACCGTCTGCCCATATGTCTGCCACGCACTCAACATATCTCCCGGATCCATCTGTCTACCCCTACCTCTATTATTCTCTCTTTCTTTGATCACTTTTATATATACATCATAGTTTTCTATTCGTCATTTCTCTCTCTTATCCGTGGCTGTGTGGTCTGAAGGGCGGATTCTAGTGGTTGAATATATTATTATTATTATTATTATTATTAGTGGTGCGTCTTACTACCCATTCGGTTTGTACGCACTTGCGCTAATGTGTAATGGTAGGATGATTGTGAGATGAAATGGAGGACCTACAGTTTAAGGTGGGATCCGAACCACGGCGGAGGCCTAGCATTCCACACAATCACATGTTGTGATTAATACATGTATTTTTAGAGGTAGAGTAAGGGTTTGGTAATCAGAAAAATCTGTGCTGGGACCGAGGATTGAGGCCCGGACCCCCAACACAGAAGTTTGACACCTTACCCCTAGACCACCAGATCACCATGTATTTTTTAAACTACTATAACTGCTTGAATATGTTTTATGGAAAATCATTTGAGTTTAAGAATACTATGCCTTTTTGAATATATTTACCGTATAATCCTGTACCATCTTGAATATATTATATGTAGATTCATGTAATTTTAAGACTACTATACCATATTGAATATGTTTCGTGTGGACTAGTATAATTTTAAAACTACTTGGCTACCTTACAGTGAATGTGGTACGCTCAGAGTCATGTCATATTAAGATCCCTGTACCATCTGTAAAGGCTTAACTTGAAGAGTCACATTATATTTCAAGCACTATACCCCTTTTGAGGGTATTAGACTCGGTGACGAAGTTGGTATCCCTGAGCTTGCATAGGGTGGTCTTGAGGGGCTATGGGTTATCCTACTCCCCCCCCTCCCCACCACCCTACTATGAAAACTTCTCCAGGCGGGCACGAGGAAAAGGGGAGGCCGGGTAGATTTCCGTCCAAGTTTGTGAGCTCGACGGCGGTCTTTGGTAGACGGAGAAGGAATCGTGGTCAGGACACGTTTAATTAGAGACGAGACTCTTCTCTAGTATTCTTGTGTTTTTTTTTATCACCCTCCGCATTTCACCACCCATCCTAGCTCATTTACACTGATAGGGCAAAGAAGAGAAAGATAGAATTTCAGAAGAATGGTCTCTACCCTCCATCCCTCCCTTCTGTATTCGCTACGAAAGAGAGGGGTAAAATCATCTAGAGGAAGAATAAAAAACAACAACCTAAATATAATCAGCCGGGATTCACATACTGACCTCTGCGTCACAGGAAACTAAAACAGGACTAGATTAATGTCTTTGTCAACTTGATCCTCCGGTGATAGTTGCAGATTCATTGAGAGTACATCATCCATAACCCCTTTTGTAGAATTCATAAGTGCTTTTTCGGATGGTTGTGAAAATGTTTTATTTTTAAGTTCCCTATCGTGGAGGTATATTTTAGGATATATTGTTTGTCACACTTAGTCATCGTCTAGATCGTTAAGGTGTCTTAATTAAGACAGTGATAGACCCTCTCTATGAGATGCTCGTTTGAATCCTGTTTGTATCACTTTGTAATATTAAAGTAGTGCGAAAGACGGCCAGTAATGAGCTAACAGATAATTATTGGTTTAGCACTACATCTTTCTACCCATTAGGCTTATACGACCATGTAATAATTAATTACTCTAATTTTCTAGGAATGAGTAATATTGAATTTTATAGGAAGTGTATTCGCATTGGCGTGGAGGGTGAGTAAAAAACCACCAAGGGAAAACCACCCCCAGTACACCAGACTAAGATCAAACTTCGATCTTCTCATCATCGGAAGTCTAGTATAATGTGATAGTGACTCCTTAGAACATGTGACCATTGAAGCGGGTATAGTGATTATATAAACACGCTGTACTCCTCAGCAGAAATTGTCAGGTTAGTCAAATCTCACAGGCAACAATCTTCAGGACATGAAGCTTGAATGGAAAAAAATCTAGAAGCGCGTTCAAGGTATTGACTGGCAAACATGATGAGAGGATACCATTGAAAATCTCTAGACACGAATGGGTGGATAGCCATCGAATTGACCTGAAAGATAAAGAGTGTAATGAGGTGGAATGGATAGAATTATACCAAGAGAGGGATAGGGTGTAATGGGGTGGACTGGATAGAACAAGCTCAAGATAGGGATAGGGTGTAATGAGATGAACTGGATAGAACAAGCTCAAGATAGGGATAGGGTGTAATGAGATGAACTGAATAGAACAAGATCAATATAGGGATAGGGTGTAATGAGATGAACTGGATAGAACAAGCTCAAGATAGGGATAGGGTGTAATGAGATGAACGGGATAGAACAAGCTCAAGATAGGTATAGGGTGTAATGAGATGAACTGGATAGAACAAGCTCAATATAGGGATAGCGTGTAATGAGATGAACTGGATAGAACAAGCTCAAGATAGGGATAGTTGAATAGAACAAGATCAATATAGGGATAGGGTGTAATGAGATGAACTGGATAGAACAAGCTCAAGATAGGGATAGGGTGTAATGAGGTGGATTGGATAGAACTAGCTCAAGATAGAGATAGGGTGTAATGAGATGAACGGGATAGAACAAGCTCAAGATAGGGATAGGGTGTAATGAGATGAACTGGATATAACAAGCTCAATATAGGGATAGGGTGTAATAAGGTGGACTGGATAGAACTAGCTCAATATAGGGATAGGGTGTAATGAGTTGGACTGGATAGAACAAGATCAATATAGGGATAGGGTGTAATGAGATGAACTGGATAGAAAAAGCTCAAGATAGGGATAGGGTGTAATGAGATGAACTTAATAGAACAAGATCAATATAGGGATAAGGTGTGATGAGATGAACTGGATAGAACAAGCTCAAGATAGGGATAGGGTGTAATGAGCTCGAATGGATATAACTAGTTCATATTAGGAATAGGTGAAGTACTTTTATAAGTGTGGAATTTATTTGTAGAGTCCCTAATACCATAAAGTAAGTATTTAAATAAGCATATGTTTTTGTATACCACGTCATACTATCAGTTCGGTACATTCTTACACATGGATTGGTAAAGGCGAAGATAGAGATAGGAGAAAAACTATCCAAAATAGAATTTAGGAAAAGTTGGAAACCAATTCAGAAAACAAAAATTGAAACCTCAGCACTCCGACCAGGACTCGAGTCCCAACCTTCCAGCCACTGACAAGCCAGGAAAAAAACTCACAGGATTTCTGCCTCTATACACGTGTAAACCGATTATAATAATACAAAATAGAAAGCTAGAAGAGTATTTATAATTTCTATGTTTTATTTCTTACTGCTTGTATTTTTCTCCAAAGGCTTGATTTACATTGGAAGAGTCCAAATATTATTTCATATTTAAGTAAATAAAATATATTTTAACTTCATATGTATAGTCTCGAATTAATTCACAGCTTATATTATTCAAATTTGAATAAGAAATAACGAATTTATTTAATTTTGTTTTCCCCTTAGACAAACGATTTTATTTATGATTTATTTTACTTTTCCCAAAGTGTTAAGGTTTCGGATGTGACCTAAGTACGAATCTTTTAATTTAACCAAAGAAAACTAGAAAGTTTATTCCCGAAAGCTTTATCGACTTAAATAATAATAGAAAGTTGCTCGGTCGTCTGTCTGTTCTTAACGGAATAAGTTCTGTATTGGAAGCCAGGGTACACTCAGTTTCACATTAAAAAATGAACTGATCTTTTGGTGTAGGGATCAATGCACCTGGCTATGGACTTATGGGTCATGGTTTCGATTCCTGGCTGGTACCTTGGGTATTTTTACCGTAAGGGGAATTAACCCAGTGGTCACTAGAGTTTAGTTAATTAGCTTTAAGTTATGTTTAAGAGTTTACACTTGTTCCACACCCTTATAACCACTATCAACCTCATCTCATAGGGACATGGAAAGAGCCTCCGTGGAAAGGATGTACGATTAGTACATTCTGTTGGCTCCTGGACAATGGTACGTTAGTACTGGCAAATATTTCCACAAACTGAGCTACGGATTTTATAGACCAGATGCGCCATGTATATATATATATATATACACAAAATATAACAAAAAAAAGCAGTTTGTGTTCTTTGTATGGTTTAATTTTATTTTTAGAACTAGTTGACGTATTTTTTAAATCCAAATAAAAACTAATTATAAATTTAAAATCTAGAATTGTGCAAAATATTGTATTTTAATTGAATTATATAAACAACTAGCAAAACCATGCTTTTTTAAATACTTTGTTTAAACTAAATAAAATAAAAAAAATGTTCTCAACTGAATAAATCACAAAGAGACATACATTTTAATTTGTTAGTAGAGTTATTTAAAACTTGAAAATTCATAACATATATATGAGGCTTTCATATTTACAGTTTATTCGAGAAAATTTCTATATAGACAACATTAGTTTTTACTATTTCGCCCATTTACCCAGATGGTTCCATAGAGTCGTTTGTGGGGGATCTGGGGGTGGGTAGATTATTTCGGGTAAGCTCTCAAAGTTATCTGCCACCTGAAGATAAACCCCATAGTCCTACCAGTTTCGGAGATGCATCTGGAGAAGAGGGAGGCAATTTCCGGTTAAAAAAAAAAGTTGTAATTTTAATAGAGGTTGCACATCTTAAAGTTAATATATGTGTATTAGTGTCCTCATTGATCAATTTGAAAAATAGGTCGATATTGGATCTGACAATAATATACACCTTTGTAAACATTAGAGAAACAATTGAAATGCAGGGGTGTAGAAAGTTCACCTTTATATGGGGGGGCCGCTAGACAATTGTACTATACCTTTAGCCAATCCTAGTTTTTATACACTGATGGAACAATCCCCCCTCCTCACCCCAGGGATATCTATCAAATTTCAGTGTGCCCTCCCCCCCTCCATTCTACGCTCTTGGACAAATTATATGTAAAGAGCGAATTAGTAAGACGTCTATTTACACTAATAGGGTAGAGAAGATTAGTGTATAATTTTAGATGAAATGGATCGGAATTTGCTTGGAAGAAAAGAGTAACATAATTTAGGTTTAAAAAAAAAATCTCACTACACATGGTCAGGTACTATCTTATCACTGACAACCCAGACAAGATTAGACTGGTGCCTTTGCCGATGTACTAACTAATGCGCCTTCCTAGTTAAGGGTCCCGGTTTCGATTCTATGAATGACCGAAAAATGTATATTTGGGGATGTTAAGATTTCTCCTTGCATATTTATGGATTAATGATCAGGGGACTGGAAACAGTGTATTTTTGATAACTGAGCTATTAAGTAAAATCATGTGCTGATTTTTTTTTGTAAAGTGAACGGAAATTATAACCAGTGGTAAAAAAATAATATCTGATATTAAGAAAAAATAGTTGGAATGTATAGAATTGAAGTAGATCAAGTAAATTTTATTCTGAGGGGAAGTGTCATCCCGTGGGCTTTTTGATGATAAAAGGGTGGGAGAATTTTGGTTATTGTTGTTTAGTAGGAAATAAATTGGAATAAAATAATGTGATTTTAAGGTCTGGGATTTAAAATAAATGGTCAGAAAAAATTATCTTATATCCACAGTGGAGATATTCAACACGTTGTCTAACATGGCCATCTCGAAAATCACATTTATAAAATTCTGTACGTAGTTGTATGAGTTGTTAAATTATATGTTTTTTGTGAGTAGAATTGAAATATATATTTTAAAATGTTATCAAAGCTAAATAAACCTATTTATTTTAACAAACATATCCAAACATAATTTTCATCCAACATTTATGAAACGGGGGGACATCGCGAATATGGGGTATCATAAAATGTACGAAGTTTGTTTGTAAGAATATATTTAGTAGAGAAATAAACAAATTTAAACTTAAAACATGGTTTTTAGAATGTAGCTTAAAATAAATATCGTCACATATTTAATGAAAAAATTCTTGGTCATCCTTTTAAATAAGCTCATTGTCACATAATTGATTATCTTCACTGCACTATTTCATTTCAGTCTACTACATTTTGTTCGTTGCACAACTACAGCTTAGGGTAAATCTTCTCTGCTTACACCCACACCTAGTCAGCTCTTAAACTGACGATGGAGCACAAGGTTTTGAGCAAAGAATGGGCTCCAATTGATCCTTCACTTTTTTCAGATATGCTACTTTGGCTGTTATAATACAGGGTATTGTTTCAAGTCCTGGTACCATGTCATCGCCCGCAGGTTAAATCTTTTAATTGATGATCGAAGCAATTCTCTCGTTGGTGTTAAATGTGCATCATAAAACTGTTTCTTGGTGAAAAACTACCACCTTAACTTATCATTATCAACCATCGCAGTATTTTGTAAGCCTACATATACTTGGTAAACAAATTTGTCTAATAATATAATCGTTTGATTTTGATTGATTAGAGTTTCTCAAATTGTTTCATAAAAGTAATTATACAGAGTGATATGTAGGGGCTGCTGCTTTTATAGGTAACGTGGAAACTTAGAACACGGTTTTTGTTTCCCTCATTAACATTAGCCTCTGATAAAACCCACATATTTCAATTCTATGTCCAACAAAACACATGCGTCTACACCTCACTCAACTACGTAAACAATTTTACCATTTCAGAACAGAACCAGAGCAGCCGATGTTAGGACTCCATGTTGATTATCTTCTCCTGTGGATGTCAGTTAATTTTGTTGACCACTCATTTGAAATCCCTTAACTTAAAAACATATTATTTGACACGAAATTTCTTTCATATACACAAACTACAATGTCTTAAAATTATTTTTACAAGCATTTTTTTCGCCATCTTGTTTTTTGGTTTTCAAACATATTTAAATAGTATAACCATTGTTATTATTATTATTCGCGCAATAAAAGGAAGAAATTAAGACATCACCCAGACTGTATCATCAAAGAGCCGACGGGGCTTGTTTTTTTTAACACTTGACCCAAGGATATTTGAAAACATTCAGATATGAACTTAGTGTAGTAGGATTTTAGTAATGAATTTAAAAAAACGGTAAACTTTGATAACATTTCACTATATTATTAGTTTTATTACTCACTTCAGTGCCCGCATGGTCTAAGGCGCTACTATTGTAGTAGGCTACCGCTGATGATGGGGAGATCGAGGTTTGAATCTCAGACTGATGTATTGAGGGTATTTTTTCAAAAATGATTTTCCACCCTCTATCTACGCAAATGCGGATGCACTTCATATAACTATAACTTTCCTAGACTCTAAAACCATTAGCATAATTAATATATAATCGTATAACCCGAACGGGTAGTAAGACGCAATGCTAAAATAAAATAAGTTTGGTTTTATTAGTATGGATAAAATCTATCAAAAGTGTCAACTTGCAGATCACATGACATTTTAATACTTGAAATTATATCTACGTAGTAACATTTCTAGCTCTTAAGATAAGATTATTCCTGTGAAAAATTGTACTGTAGTTGGCGAACCGACTGTTGCCTGAGAGCTTTGCATGTCTCTAGTTATTTATCATTAGTTATGTTTTGGTTGTAATGAATCAGTGCACTAAATCAGTATTATATTAGAGACCAAGCTGGAGGGAACATAAATAAATAGGAGAGAAAATGGAAACACACGAAAGTGTAAATAAGCGATTGCAGTTATTTGATCGCTTTTTTTTTTCGACCTTAAACTTTACGTTTCAAATTACAAACGAAAACAAACAAGAAACTAATAGAGTTGTCAGTGAGCGAGTGGTTCTACTATCTCGTGTAAATGTACAATAAATAGGTGTAGAGAAACAATGTTCAGTGTTGTTTAGTGAGTGATCTATATTACGTAGTTTGTTATACAAGTTCACTTGTTTACTTTGCGTTATTACAATGGTTTGTGGTTGAAACAACTTTAAAACAAGATTTTTATTTAAAAATAGACTTGGTTATATATAGATATCAATTAGTATTTATAAATTTAAAATAAGCATATACATATATATATATGATTTTATTTTTAATATAATACAAGATCAAAGTGATTATTATGTACAAATGGTATACATACATTATATATAAATCATATATATCACGTTATATAAATACATAGGTATACTTTAAATTTATAAATCATTTTAACTATATATCAAGAATTAACGTATAATGTTTGTATACAAACCAGTACATTTTTCATTCAAGAACACTAATTTAAAACCTATGTATATATATATATATATATATATATATGTATTTACATTATACGTTAAATTTTTAAATATATATTTTAAAACCTACGTCTACCTGTCGATTTATATAAAGGGATATATAGGCCTATATATACACGTAAAAAATATATAAAATTAAGGTTTTGTCTTGAAAAATAATAACTTAAATTATGTAGCTATACAATTATATTCTTAATCTAAAAATCCTAATTTACATTATATAAAAAAGTATATTATGTATTTTAAGAAGTAGAACTATTTTTAATAAAAAAAATAAAAATGCATCTTACTACATTTTTGGGTTATATGATTATATACTAACTACGCGTACCCGAATTTGCGTGATGGAGAGTGGAAAACCATTTTGGAAAAACTACCTTCAGTACACCCGACCGAGATTCGAACCTCAATCGACCCGTCGTTGGCAATCCAGTCTATTGCGAGATTAGCGTGTTTGACCATGCTACCACCGAAGCTGATTTTAAAAATACTGATATAACTACATATATATTACACTTAATTTTATATATATATATATATATATATATATTATCGCCTCGTTTTACTGAGCTTTCTGGTTTTACACCATTTTAAATGATAAAATACTAGTTTTAAGTTACATATAAACAAATATATTATCTATAAATTTAGGTTTGAGTCTCAGGTAGGATAAGGAATCTGATTTTTCTTTAAAATTGGATGATAGCCGCAAAACGAAATGTAGTTAAATTAAATTTAAAATAATACTTCCCTCTATTTCATCCCACTATCGTAAATAAAATGTACCTTGATGGGTAGCTAGATATATGAGGTGAAGCATATGGAAACTTGTCAGCTACGCCCGTGTGTGTTTGCACCCTGAGAAAATAACCACGTGTGTTTGCGCCCAATTTATATTAAAATCCTTATTGTTCTAAGGTTGGTAAATATTTGTATTTATAAAATTTGTATATGCCATTTCCTTTTTAAAAAAAACATTAATATTTGTTTTATTTTTCCCCCAGAAGATCATTGACTAACCTAACCTAGCTTAGCCTAAGCTAACCTATAATAACCTAACCTACCAACATTCCTTCATACTATTAGTTCTCAAACAAGACCCATCAAACCCCACCTCGGTGGCGTAGTTGTCTAACGCGCTTGTCGTGTTGAGCTCGACTGCTGAGGACGGGGAGATCGAGGTTCGAATCTCGGTCGGGTGAACTGGGGGTGGTTTTTTCTAAATGGTTTTCCACTCTCCCTCCACGCAAATGCGAGTTCACTTCCTCTAATACAACCTTCCCAATTCCTAATCCATTAGAGTAATTAGTACTTAAAGCGTATAACCCGAACGGTTAGTAAGATGCGGGGCTAATTATTATTATTATTATTATTATTATAATAAGACCGATCAAAAAATAAAAATTATATACGTCCTCTCAATGACTTCCAGTTGATAGTATCAATTCTTTGATTCGCCGACGGGAACAATCACTTAACGATTTATTTTTAGACGGGTGTTTAACTCCTCCAATTTTTTCAAAATACGCTACCAACATGGGCGCAAACCAACACGCCACCAAAGATATATATTTAAGAAAATGATCTTAGAACGTGACCCGAAAGTAAGCTCATAAGCTCTTTTATTCTAATCACTGTTGTTAAACTCATGAGGGAAAGGGAATATTACCTTCTTTGTATGTTCCTTCTCTAAGAGAAGGAAGGAAATTGGGGGTGGGAGGGGGAGGGTGTACTCCCTTTATCACCTTTTAATTAGGGGGATCTATATCCGCAGCTTTGTGACCTAGCCCCGGATGGAAAGGGTGTTTGGTGAGAGAAGAGGTGATTTAAAGCCACCTATGGCCCGTTTTAACGTCCACAAGATGGTTTTCATTATTACCTAAAGATACGGCAATTATTGTACCGCTAACCATGTAGGCAACTTCCCTTACACCCACCGTATCCGCTTCAATGGTTCCTTCTTCGCTTTACAGATACGGTCCAATTTGAATTTATCTCCCCATTCTATAACCGAACTACAAACCTAAAGGGACAAATAAAGCAACCATGGATATGGCTTTTTTTTTTTCATTTTCTCTTAATTTCTTAAATAAATAAGTATTGTGATCTTAAAAAAAATCGAGCTTGATATAATAATAATAATAACAATAACAATATCCTCTTTATCTGGGCGAAGTTAAGTTCGGCAACCTTTATTACACCTAATCAACTTAAAAATAAAGTGCTAAAGTTTAGTTTATAATATCTGTACAGAAATTACAATAATAAAAATATATTGCGCACATAGATAATTGTACAGTTATAAATATATTACAAAAAATGAGGAAAGTATAATTAAATAAAAGAGAGAGAGAGCGAAAGAAAGAAATAAGAGACACAAAGACACACGATCATTCCACACCCACACATTCGCATGTCAATATACTACGTATATCATATCTAAACATGATAGAGATAGCATTTAATTTAAAAATAAACAATTCTGATAGTATTTAGTAAATTTAAAGATTAAATACATGTTTATATATGATAATAACAATTTTACTTTGTACACATTCTTACTTATCTCTACATTTCCCCTCAAATCGAAGATCTAGACTCTGATCGCAAACTTTGAGAACTCTTAAGCTGAAAGATCTAATAGTGTCAGCCGTTCTAATATTCAGATCAAGAGCATTCCAGGAACCAGCTCCAGTAACAGTAAAAGAGAGAGAAGGGAAGTTAGATTTATGAAGAGCGATGGAAAGTGTGTGACGTGGGCGGGTACCGAGATTATGACGAGCATGAAGATGGACTAGTCGTGAGGGGAGGTATTGAGGATATCCTGTTTGCAATATCTTCTTACTCATTACTAAACTATTTAGATGCCGTCAATTATAAAGTCGTATCGTAGCCAGTCACGTTTGTTATCATATGTAAAAATATGAGATTATAATAAATGTCGACGTTTCATGAGCCTGAAACTGAAAAAGTTGTTTTCGCGATGTCTGTCTGTTTTTTGGTATAAAGCCCGAACTATTTTACCGATCAGACTAGAAACTTATATTTAGGGTTATTATAAGTTTTCCTCAAGGAATATATGATGGAATTAGTTATATAACTCTAACATTAAGGATAGATTACTGAAGGGCAAAATGAGAGAAAAAAATTGATTCTCTCGAAATTCACTCTAAGATCTTTGATTACATTTTGTATCTTGGAACCTTAGAGCATTACAAACCAAAAGGAAACTCTCAATTTCCCATGAAAATGACTGTTAAGGTGCTTCTCGATTCTCGCTGATAAAATTTTTCAATTTTTATCTTTGCTCCGAAACTATTTGAGATACTAAATAACTTTTCACTGTAAGGTTGTAGTACAAGTACTATTAAACATAAATATCTTTCAAATAAAATACATTTTTATAAAACCGATAGTGTCTGAACTATGAACTAATCAGGTCTTTAAAATGTGAAATTTATTGATATAATCTTTTGTGGACAGAGATGTTCCTATTTTCTCAATGTTTCTTCAACAGTGTATATTATTACATTTATTCTCTTTGGTGGGGTGTTTCTGCAAGAATATATATTATTTTGTTCCACAAATTTTACAAGATTTTATTATAATAATAATATTTAGCACCACGTCTTACTACCCGTTCGGGTTATACGCTTTAAGTACTAATTACGATAATGGATTAGGAATTGGGAAGGTTGAATTAGAGGAAACGAACCCGCATTTGCGTGGAGGGAGAGTGGAAAACCATTTAGGAAAAACCACCCCCAGTTCACCCGACCGAGATTCGAACCTCGATCTTCCCGTCCTCGGCAATCTAGCTCAACACGACTAGCGCGTTAGCCAACTACGCCACTGAGGCGGGTAGGATTTTATTGAATGTCTCTATTTTAAAATAAAAAAGAGAGAGATAGAATTCTGTGAGGTGCACCGTGCTATTCATTTAAATCTTGAACGTTCAACTGTGTGAGTCTAGTTTTTTAGCATGCTATATTACTCGATTGGACTGTATACAGAAAAATGAATTACTCTGATTGGGTGTAAATGAGTCAGGTAGAAGTTGGCCTTCACCGTATCTTACACCCATTTTGATTATACTACAGGGTGGCCCACGTCAAAGTAGCCCGCCTTCAATTTTAAGCAGGTGACTCACTCGGAATTTGAGGAGATCAATCCCCTTAGACCCATATGGGGACATGAAGAATGAGCAAGTTAACTGCTTGTCTAAAGCTTTATTGACTTATTCTTAATGTCACAATATGGGTGGAAGGGGATTGACCTCCACCAGTTAAAGAGTGAGGTGCCTGCTAGATATAGGAGGTGGGCTTTTTTCCGTGGGCCACCCTGTATTATGTACCGATCACATCTATGTTTTAATGATGATGCAGGGTGAATTTAAAGGGAGTACCCCTAAATTTTGATTGAAGGGGTTTGAAAAAACATTTAGGATATAAAAATGACTCTGCACGGACGATTGGTATTCGAACATTGATCTCTCAAGTATCGACAGTTCAATCATTTGAAAGAATGACGCCGTAGACCATCAAAGCACCGAACCGGATTATACCTTATTCTTATACATTAATTAATACTTGAGGTCAGCTGGGTTTTTTTTCTATCACCAAAACTAGACTCAGCAGCGCATCTAGTGGCTTTCACTACAACTAAACAAGGTCTTGAGGAGCAGCGACCCCCACCCTCACCCCCTTATCACCCTCTTATTCCCCCCCACCACCCCACCGTAAGGGGGAGTCGAACACGCGAACTCTCAATTAGCCGGGATTATTTCTGACAACCACCTCTTTGGTGACCCTTCATGTCGAGTTGTTTTTTTATTGGGAGGAGGGAGGGATTTGGGGGGTGTTGTTGGAGGGTAGAGTGGTAGTCACGAGAGCAGAGAGAAAAATAATATTTCTTCTCTCTCACCCTACCCTTTCCACCCTCCCATCCCCTTCCCTCGGCTAACCATTTTGGATGGAATGCAATTTTTCCGTTTCTGAAGGAACAAACAGAGTAGAGTAGTGTTGTTGTTTTTTAAACTGACAAGCGGAACTGATACTTGAGTCGGGAAAATAAATAAAATGTCTTGTCAGCACGATCTCGGCCACTAACCACTTGTTTCCTTTCAGTGGTTTCTTGTATTCATAAGTGCGGCTAAAATGGCTGGAAGTGGTCAACCCAAAGTTCACGGGACCTTGGTTTGATTCCAGGGTGTTACGGCATGTCCATTACAGACTCTGCCTTAAACTACGATAGAAGAATGAACTTGAGTATGGGAAGAATCCTGGATAGCTCAGTGGCAGAGCATTATTGCCCTATTTTAAGACAAAGGAACGAGAACGTCTTTGTTTTGGAAATGTTTTCGTTCTCTAGTATAACATTTTATAAAATATTACAAAAAAAAAGTTACTAGGTGAGGAGAATTACATAAAATAAGTCATGAATTATATTTATATATAATGTATTTGATCATAAAATATTTGAGAATAGTAATGAATAGTTAGATATGTAAGGATTAAAAAATATTATATAATTTAAATTGAAAATGTTAAGTTGTTTAACGTTTAGTATATACTAAGAAGTATTTTATCAAGTTAAATTAAAATAAGTCACTTAAAAAATAACCATAAATACAAAGTTAAATATGATGATGTTTGAACATTTACGATATACGATACCAAAAGAAATACTTGCATTTTAAAAGAATTTGCTCATATATCAGTCAGAATGAAAATATCGAGAAAAAAATATTTCAGAAAAATTAAACTATTTTTATTGACTTATATAAATAAATGGTACGGAACTCCGTACTGACTTTCTAGCTCTATTGTTTGAAAATTGAGATATTTTCTCAAAACTCGTAATATATGGGAAAAGAAATAGTATACACTAGCAAACTCGAGCATAAATTACACTATACTTATGTACAACTTTTTTTTTTAGTCCCAGATTAAAATTTTATAATTTTGTTTTTAAATAACTAAAGTCCTCATTTGTATGTTTGGACCAATAAAAAAGTTCAATGTTGGGTCCACAAAAGTCAACACTTAGTATTAAAATTTCAACTTCTAGTTAAAATTTTCGACATTTTATTAGGTGATGCAAATCATCATGCCATAGTATTACCATTAAATTCCTCATTTATAAATTTTGACCAATAAAAAATGTAAATATTGACTATTGAGTTTAAAATGGATATAGATCATTGTTGTATAAACATTTCTCCTGAGAGGTTTAAGGAAAAACAACATAAACTTTTTGAGAGACTTATTTATATTTAATTACTTTATGGCATTGGAGAATTATTATTTCAAACTTAAGTAGTATCTATTTACAACTAAAGCTCACTAAATTGTATTAATATATTTGCCAATATTTAAGAAACTGTTGGATTAATAAAAATAAATTTCATATCAAATTTTTTTATTTTTAATGGTACTACAATTTGGCAATGGTAGGTTATTTAGTATCTCAACTAGTTACGGAGATACAGAAATGTCAGCTTCTGTAAAGTACCCTAAAATTCATTTTCATGGCAAAATGGAAATAGCCAGTTTATTTAAATATTAATAAATCCTAGATACGAATTTTAATCAAAATCGTTAGAGTAGATTTTGAGAAAATCGATTTTTTCTCTTGTCGGCCTTATTTAAACTACTCTTAATTTTAAGTTTAAACAGATTGAAATCATTGCATAGACCACTTTTTAGGGTTTGGGAGGTCATGAGACGTCAACATCTATCAACATTTCAGGTTAGATTTTCTTTTGCTGTAGCAATAATTATACATTTTGTGTTCGAAAAGTTAAAAAATATATATATTTACGTATAGCTAGAAAGTTATTGGCTTTATAAATATATTATTTTATAAAATATTTGTATTATAAAGTGACTTACATATTTTTAATGATAAGTAAGTTCATATTTCAAATAGTTTAGGAGATATAAAAAAAGATAATTTACGCATCAGACCGGAGACCTTAAAGTCATTTTGCCAAAATATTGAGAGAAGCCATTTTGTTTGGAATATTTATAAATAACATTAAATCAAAATCATTAGATCCAATTTTGAGAAAACCTACTTTTTCTCTCTTTGCCCTTCAGTAAACTACCCTTAATTTTAGGGCTAGATATACAATTCTCAAAACCCCCCGAAGAAACCTTTTGAAAACCCTAGATACCATGCTTTAGCCCGGTCAGTACCAGACAGTTGTAAAGTCAAAAAACACTCTTTTGGATTCGGGGGGTCATTAAACGTCAAGATTCATCAAAATCTTGAGTTCGATTCTTTTTACTATCAAAATACTTTCTTTAGCGAGAAATTAAAAATATATGAATCGGTAGAAAGTAGTCAAGGAAAGTATTTTATTTAAAAACCATTGAAATATATTTTATTTGACATACGATTAAAATATTATGAAATAATGTAAAATACAAAGTGTGAATGTGAAATATGTGTACTTGAATAGTTACGCTTGAAATAAACTATATTTGAATCATTTAAGGTTGTACTTGACATAAAATGCGTTAAAATGGTAGTCAATTAAGGTAAATATAACGTCTTTTAAAAAATTTACATTTAACAAAAATTACTTAATGTTCAAAAAAGTATAGTGATTTTAATTTAATTCTAAAATATTATCTATTATGATTTCAGTCCCCGGCCCCTGTTTAGCTAGGGTGGATTTTTAAGGCCCAGCTAGTAGACTTTCTACGTATCTCATTATAATAAATACCATAATCAGTAAAGTGTTTCTTTCTTGTATTGACGAGCATTGTTTTTTTACTGCACAATGCTTGACCTTAAAATTTGCACCTGTTAAATAAAAAAACATACTTAAAAAAATCAGCTTAACTTTATTTCTGATTAAGGCTATACACATTTAAATACAATAACATAGAAGGCATGAGGAAGGTACATTCGAGATAACAAAATATAAAATGTAACCATATTTTCTTGGATTAAGATTGGAAAACATTTAAGAAATAAGCAATATCAATAACCCCATTCATGATTTGAACCCGGATCTCCTCTTAAACTCCAAATAATACTAAATAAGCATGAGATTTAATCCACGTAATAGTCAATACTGATATGTTTAATTTTAGTACATTTATTAAACCTACTTATTAAGATTGGGTGGAAGGGTAGGTAAGAGAGGCCAGTGATTTTTCTGCAGTTTTTATATCAAAACATTTTTCGGGTTAAAATATATCGAATATTTCTCCAGTAGAAAGAGAGAGTTTAATTTTCTTCACATGGTGATATCAACAGTAGTTGAATATCTGTCAAGGATGTCCTGAAATTTAATGACCCCCTTTTTCCGCTTCCTTTAAAAAAGTTTATCATCTATTGTCGCCATGCTCATGACATATTTTAAACAACTCTTGATATCTCCATGGGAATAAAATTAAACTCTAAGTTTTTAATGGAGAAATATTATATTTATTTTATAAAAAAATGTTTTTTTTATAATAACAGTTAAAAGACTGACCTTTTCTCTCCTCCCCTTCCAACCCACCTTAATTATTTTGTATTACTCACGTGATACTTGTCAAGTATAATGGTTAATCTACAGAGATATACTCTCAATATTCTCTTGAGCATGTCTGCAAAACGCATTTATAAACCGTGTCCGGTAACATTCTACTAATGCCCGGTTCATTTTATCTTCCTCTTCCCAACACAAACGTATGGACCAATTATTTATCGCACATCAAACACATTACGTATCTAAACGATCGTACGCCAGTTTAAATTACCCCCAAACTTTTCAAAAGCTCTTAAATTGTAACAAAACGAGCAGGCCAACCCCCTTGTTCACCCCCCTCCCATTTTTATTCAGCCCATAACAAACCACTTCTCTTCTTTTTTTTTTCAAAGAGAGAGAAAATTCCCATTTTCTAGACTAAAACAAAATTATAGTGGGTATTTTTTGGGGGG
>CABEEJ010000317.1:135362-149256 GCA_901482245.1 Timema douglasi | reverse complement strand
GGGGGGGGGGGGGGGGGGGAGTTGGAAAGAGATGTAACAGAACGTGGCATAGAGGATGACGCAAAAAAGGGTTTGGGCTATGGATCGAATTAAAATTATCCGAATAAAATTTAATGCTTGACCATTTATGTGGACACCGTGGTCGGTTTTATTACTATTAAAATGGTGGGCTATCCTTTATACCCCTCTCTCACTCTACATTGCTTCCCTTCTCATACCCTCCCCCAAACATAGCTTACCCCCTTTTTTTTTGAAAACTTATTCATGACGCTTATGTATTTGCACGAAATTTGCAAAGTCACGTCCGGATTTTTATAAATATTTGTTAGGCCTGGCACAGAATCAAAATAGTCAACTCTCGATAACTCGTATTAAAAGGGGGTGGGGGTCAATACGAGTAACGAAAAGTATCTCTTATCGAGGGGAAATAAAGTTGGGCCAAGGAATTAAAACTGATAATTTATATTTTGCTTTAATGTGACGAGGTAAACAATACGTATCAGATAATAGGCATACACAAATGCCACAGCTAGGTACTGGAATGGGAAAGATTGGGATTAGAATAAGCCTAATTAGTATTTGCAAATTATACTACTATAAAGCCACATGGATGGCTCACTCACTTTAATTAATGTTTACCCACTTCCAGATGAGCTAGAAACTTGAAATTTGGCAAACTTATAGCTTCTAGCCTGGTACCGACGATAAAATCCCAAAAAGTTATTAATTTTAATTTTTAACCCCCGAAAAAAATTCAAAACGGTGGAGCGACTTTAAAGTCGGTACGGACCTTTCTTTGGAGGTCTCTTGTGGCTAAACGGTAAGAACTATATAAAAACCCGCTCTGGAATTACATTAATTTACATCCACTTGTAAAGAAAACTCACTGCAGGCTATCTATACATTGTAGTGTATGTACGGGTGTGAGATTGAAGGGATAGTCTAGTAGCACTGCGTTGCAATATCTCCACCAGCATTTACACTACTTCTATAACAATTTTAGTGTGCCAGCATACAGCTGGCGTGTTACTTTCTAAAATTTTACTTTAGAAAAATTTCGTGCGAATTATCCTAAGTCAGAGATATATAGGTCCAAGTTATCAAGAGGTGACTATACTATGTTTTTTTAAATGTTTTGTTTAAGTCGTAGATTTGATGTATTTCTTGTCAGGATGCCCAATTTTCTTTCACTTTCTCTCAAATTATACTTTCCGTCTATATCATTCGATGATCCCCATAAATCTTAAGAATAACGTTCTTTTATCCATGATGCACTATGAAAGTCAATTTCAGGTAAAAATAAACGTTTCTTTTGATGGTTATAAAAATTTATTAAACAATTAATCTGTTGTCATGTGATCAGCTATGACTTCTGATAGATATGACCAATACCACCCGCATCGGTGATGACTCTCACATTAAAGTGTATTTCCGGTGAAATGGAGGTGGAATGTCAGAATAAAAGTCACGTGTTTTTTTCCCTAAGTAGTTTATACCTTCTACACCAAAATTAGATTACATTTCCTTTAAAATTCTACCAATCTAATCTATATCACATTAGCATGATTATCCTTTACTAATAACCTGAAACCCACTTCAGTGGCCACATGGTCTAACACGCTACTCTCGTGTCGGACTGAACTGCTTAATACGTGGAGACCAGAGTTCGTTTCCAGCCGGGTGAACTAAGAGGGGTTTTTTCCTAAAAGGTTTTCTACTCTACGTCCACCAAAATGCGAGTGCACTTCCTCTAAATTATAATTTCCTAATCCTCGACACATTAGTTTATGTTAATATATATATATATATATATATATAATATTAATAGTATAGTCAAATCTAATCAAAATGTGTATTTTTTTTCCACCGTGCCTCACTGTTCATTAGAGTTAGACGCATATTACATAGTATATTCATTATTATTATGCTAATATGTTAGGGATTAGTAAGATTGAATTTTGAGGAGGTATATACCACTATTTTTTTGGAAAGTGTATACAACCATTAATAAAAAAAAGCCACCCTCTCATTAAACCAGGATTCAAACCTCCATCTGCTGTCAAGTCTATTGCGAACCATGCTATCTTCAGATGTCACTGTTGATTTTTGACAGATATTATCATATATATAAATCGGGCCAGTCGTTTGGTGATCAGTGCACCTGTTGGGGACCCGGGTTCGATTATCGGCCGGTACTTTTTGTTTTATTCTTAAGGGAAACTATCCCAACTGTCACTAGGGGTTGGTAAATTAGGCTAAAGTTAGGCTAAGGCTCATACCGGCTCCAAAACTTCATACTCACTATTATCACATCATCTCATTGCGGGCGCGTGTAGACAACCTCCTTAGGTGTACCCTGGGTAGAGCTCTATGACTCCAGAGCGACAAATAGCCTTCCTACAGCTGACAGAATTGGAAGTCATCCCTCCCTATCAGTAATGCCATAAGAAGGAAAAAACAAACAAAAAACACACGTTAAGGTGCCCACTCACTTGCGGATGGATATTGGGGAGGCATTGATGTGAAGGCCAGGACTGAAGTTGGTGATTGAAAACCGGCATACATTAGATCAGTTCGATAACTAAAGGCTAAATTATCTCAGTTAACGGCTTAAAGGTAATTGAAGTATTCACCAAAGACACACAAAACTTATCCTAGGATTCGTAGGCGAGTATCAGCCTTAAAAAAATATGCTCATTTTTTGATAATTAAATACAAAAAAGAGGGTGGCAAAGGGATTTTTGGGTTTAAAAGTGATTACAAAAAAGGAATACCTTGTTACAAATAATACTTATAAGGGAATTTAGATTTTCAAACAGTGATGATTTAAAAAAACTTTTTACTAATGAGAGAGGATTCATTTCAAATTTTGCTAAATTTAGTAGAACCGTTAATAAGGATACAAGTGGAGGACCTGGTGGTCTAGGGGTAATGTGTCAGACTTCTGTGCTGCCGGCCGGGGTTCAATCCTCGGTCCCGGCACAGATTCATCTGATTATCAAACCCTCCCTTCACCTCTGACAAGACATATTGTGAATGTGGGGAATGCCAGGCCTCCACCGTGGTTCGGATTCCACGTTAAACTGTAGGTCCTCCATTTCACCTCACAATCACCCTACCATTACACATTAGCGTAAGTGCGTACAACCCGAACGGGTAGTAAGACGCAGTGCTAATAATAATAATAATAATAATAATAAGGAAACAAAACATAAGACTAAGAAGTGCTATCAGGGCCTAAGAAAGATTGATTGCTAATTTAAGGTTTTTAGCAGCAGTACGAAATTTGGAAGAGTGGACCCTAATTGCGTCAAATAATTGACCATCTTTCCTTTATGCTAAGGTCTCTATAAGCGTATCACTTATCTTTAACTTTCCATAAAGACAGATGTAAATTGATATGTATAAATATATTTCTTTAAAAAAATTCTGGGTTATTGCTTTATTTTCCTGGCATCGTGAAGATAAAAATCTGTCTTGGCCAAACGTGAAGGGTTTCGTTAATTAACCGAGAAAAAGTACTACACACATACAGTTTTTCTGCTTCGATCTGTTATCTGTAGGCTGGGACTTGTCTCGGAGGCGCGCGTGTGTGTGTTGAATTTAACCCTCGGACAAGAAACTTGGCGGACCATCATCGTTCTAGATATATCTCTGCGATGAATATCTTCAAAACAAAACACACAAATAGTTTTCATTTTAAACGAACGGTTGGCGAGTCGTGACTCCTCTGATAATACAGCGAGTGAGGGGTGATTAATAGCTTTCAGTCCGTAGAGTGTAAGGTGATGACGGCCTCTTCGATAACTGCAAGTGAGTGGGCACCTTAATAATTAATAATAATATTTAGCACCGCGTCTTACTACCCGTTTAGGTTATACGCTTTTAAGTACTAATTACCCTAATGGATTAGGAATTGGGAAGGATGAATTAGAAGAAGTGAACCCGCATTTGCGTGGAGGAAGAGTGGAAAACCATTAAGGGAAAAAACCTTCAGTTCACCCGACCGAGATTCGAACCTCGATCTCCCCGTCCTCAGCGGTTGAGCTCAACACGACAAACGCGTTAGACAACTGCGCCACCGAGGAGGGTGGCACCTTAATAAAAACTCATATATATAGTCAAATGTTACCAATGTTAAGCTCGTAAATAACATATGTTTCATATTTAATAAATGGCACTTCTTACGAATCTCGGACTGTATAATAGTAGTTACACGTCTGTAAGCTCAGAGGCGTAGTAATACACATTCTATGATTAATTCCGTTTGTGCGTGTTGTGATATTCAAGCCATGAATGGTAATGTAGAATTGGATACGGCGCATTCACAGAGGCGTATTTTTCCGCAAGCAGAACCTTTACCCCTTGATTACCAGACAATATCTGTTGTCACACAACACGTGCTCCATATTATGAGGGGGGTTAAATAAAAACTAACCCCCCGGCCATAGCTTTTCACATGCCTTGATCGTTTCTGGTCGATACGGTTTAGGACGGGGGCGAAGCGGTGTGAGGNATTATATAGGCTTGCATTATGGGGAACATTTGGGGGGTTACAAATGTTGTACACAAACTGTGTGTGAAATACACAATTCACGGTATTTAGAGATTTTTTTTTGTGTCCCCTTAGGCCACAGATTATAAAATTTTGTTTATTGAATATGTCACGTATTTTGTGTTAGATGGTTTCTGTACGTATCTTTTTCTACAGGTGGTTGAAGAGTTAATTTAATAAAAAAAAAATGGAATTCTCAAAAATCACTCATCATTAAACTACACTTAATTATAAGTTCTGAGTCAAAATAAAAAATAAATTGGATGAAATAATCGCACAAACTTTCTCATTTAAAGTGTTATATCTTTGAACTAAATTTGCAAAAAATAGATATGAGTACACTACATTTAAGTATGTTTTCCTCTTAAAAAAATATATCTTACTGTGCATCATACATTCTTTCTCTCTCTGATATTAAACTGGAGACTTTAATAGAAATGTGTGAAATGAAATAATACATACTGTTGCAGAAACACTCCATCAAAGAGCCTTAATATAATAATACATACTATTACAAATATATTGAGAAAAGAGGCTATGGCCAACAAAGAGCATAAAAATTAATTTCATATTTCTAAGTACTCCATAAAAACTATACGTTTTCTAATATCTCCTAAAGTGTTAGTCTCAAATAAATACATTCCAAATTAAAGTATTTTCATTTTTAATAGTATAACGACCTTAAAATGGTAAGCTATTACGTGTCTCATCTATTTGCGGAAATTTGGTCAAGATTGGAAAATTCCTGCTTCTCTAAAGTGCCCTAAAAGTAATTTTCATGGGAAAATAAAAACTGCCATTTTGTTTTTAATGTTAAACAATGGCTGGGTGAAAAATTTAATGAAAATCATTAGAGCAGATTTAGAAAAAAAAAATTGTAACTAGCTCTCTTTCTCCTTCAGTAAACTACCCTCAATTTTAGGGTTGGTTTCTTACCTACCCCGTAAGGGAATGGCGTGATTTGTTATGTATTTATGTATATTTATGTAACATATTCTTTTTATATTTGATTTGAATTAATAATAAGCATTCGTAGCCATTAGATTCCAAAATCTGGTATTGTATTTTTGATACATTGCCCGGAGAAACAAAAATTTAAATTATCATAGTCATTATAATTACAATTATAATTCACTACAAGTTGTAATTATGAAATAATTGATTGTGAAACCGATAGTCATCATATCAATTACCTTTCTTTGTCAAGCTTGAAATTACTTAAATTTAACGGTTTTATTTTAAAAATAAATTATTTGTGCGAATTTAGGAATCAATTTTATATCTATAAGCCACTTTACTAATAAAAAATTATAAACAATTTTTATTGATAGCTTGGAAAATATTTTCACGAAGTCAATTCAGACTCGATACAAAAACACTTTAAAATACAATTTTTTTATACGAGATGGTTTTATTTGATTACAAACTCTCGTATTAATTTGTTACGTTAAAATGAGAATATTTCATTCGAGTTTTAAATAGAAATCCAAAAAAATTAACAAATGAATGCAATAATCACGTTTTCAGGCGAGGCAGGGAGTTTATATATGTTCGCTCGCTATGCATATTGATTAGCTATTCATTAAATACGCAAAATATCTCCTGCGAATTGCGTGTATGGTAATAACATTGCACGCTGTCAAATATGTCAACAATTCTCAACAAATGTCGTTATTGTATATCCTATGAACAAGAATATATACTAAACCAGGTTCAGAAATTAATTTGGCTTTTGTTTGAAAGTAATTGAGTTAGTTATTTTATTAATAAAGACATTAACTATCAACTGTCAAACTTTCAAACTATCTCGTTACACGATGAATTATTATGTACGGTACAGTCCGATTAACTTAGAAAAAGCTTAATATGATAGCTAAACAATTGGTACGGTGCACCATATAGACTTTCCATCTCTTTTTATCTTAAAATATAAACATTTAAGATGTGTGAAGCGACATAATATACATTGTTAAAGAAACACTTCACCAAAGAGCATAAATGAAATGATAAACACTGTTATAGAAACCTTGAGAAAAAAGGAACATTTTTGTTCACCCAAGAGAATAATAATAAACTACACAATTTCAAAGATCTTAATATATTTATTAAAAATATAAATTAGTTTAAGGCTCAGAAAATATAAATTTTATTAAAAATAAATTTCAAACAAAATGGTATTAATTTTAATGCTATTACAAATTTAAAATGATAAGTTATATTTTTTCTCGAATATTTACAGATAAATTATCAAAATTGGAAATTTCTGCAATCTTTTACTTACTCAAGAATTTATTTTCATGGAAAAATGAGAATTGGTATTTTATTTATAATGTTAATGTCTAGATACAAAATTTAATTAAATCATCAAAGTGGACATTGATAAAAAAATTTTTTTATCTTTATTAAACCACCCCTAATTTAGGTCGAAGGGTGTACTGAGGGTAGTTTTTCCTGAATGTTTTTCTACTCTACCTCCTCGAAAATGTGGGTACACTTCCTAGTACATATGCGTATAATCCTAACGGGTGTTAAGACCTGACCTGGCTACAACAAAATAAAATATGAACTGTATTAGATTTTGGTTCCTGTAAATTCAACTATCAGCTATTTATTCTTTTTATATATACAATTTTTTTTTCTTAGCACCACGTCTTACCACCCATTCGGTTTATACGCCAATGTACTAATTACACTAATGTGTTATGGATTAGGAAGGTTTAATGTACCCGTATTTGCGTAGAGGGGGAGTGGAAAACCGTTTAGGAAAAAACACCTTCCTTGCACCCGACTGGGATTAACAGTCTAGTCTAACCCGAGAGTAGCACGTTAGAACATGCTGCCACAAAAGCGTGTTATTTATTCTTATTTAGGGCCTATATAAATTTATAAAAACATATAAACATTGAAACGATTAAAGTTTATTAAATGACTGTGATTATGAATGCATACAACCTAGAGCTGGGTGTCCATGGTGACGGCATTTGGTTTTACATCGAAAAGATTGTGGGGGATTACATCCTAACAATATTTAATCAGGGGAGGAAAGGAAGCTTTACCTAAATGGTTTTTCATGTTCTATTCACGCAAATGCGGGCTCGTTTCCTCTAAATTCTACCATATATCTCCATACAACTTTTGCAAATATATGTTGTTTGTGTGTAGTGTTATACATGATATAGAGTTCATATGGAGATATGACCTGTTTAGAAAGTGTGCGTTAAATTAAATTTCATGACTAATATATATGTAAGAGAATAATAAAAATACACTTTTTTTGAGTATGGATTTTAACGCGATGGTTAAAAACCTCTTCATTTCAATTGTAGTGATGAGAATTGTAGCTTAGGTGAAGATCTCCCACATAGGTTTGGGGAGAGAGTGGGAAAACCAAAGTGATGAATCACATTCTGAAGAAAGTATCGTCACTATCCCTGCGCAGCTGAATTTTGGACCTCGATCTCCCTATCACCAGCTACCCAGCTTATCACGAGGGGGACACCTTAGAAGGCATGTTCACCATTGCACGAAATCATAATAATGATAATAGACTAGTGTAAGGAATCTGATCAAATCTCTGGAGGGAAAAGAAGATTCCTGGTCAAAATATAAAGTGTCGACTTTTCAACGCGAAACTGGTGGAGTTATAAAAAAGAAAGTTATATATATATGCCTGCGTCGAACAACTAATTAAAAAAGAAAGTGTTAGGAGGGTATGAGAAGGGGTTGGTGGGTGAAGGGAGGGGGGGGGGCGAGGGGTTTGGAGAAGCTTCTTGCGAAGAAAACTTATTTAAAGTTGGCGCGGTGACTCGCCTTGCTTGGAAGCCGATAGCAGTTTCTCTACAGCCTTGGGAAAGGGGTTTGGAGGGGCGAGGGGGTGTAGAGGCTGAGAAGGACATTTTGGCACTGCTCACTGAATAGGGGGGCTGGGAGAAGGGGGGGGATAAGGGCAAAAGGATGTTACAATACAATGCGGTGGTTTAGAAGGAGTGTGTGAATAACGTCGGATTTCTTTTTATTAAACCCGTGTATTTAGCTAACATATTTTTTTTAAATATATAATATATATAAATAAATATTGACGTTTTGTCAATATGAACAAAAAGTAGCTCTAAATTCTTAAGGCACCGATACTATATTGTTAACCTCGGTGGTCTCGGGGTAAAGACTTGCCTCATGACCTGATGTTCTGGGGTTAAAATCCAACTGCGTTTGACGGATTTTTACTTGAGAGATAAAAAAATAATCGTATCACAACTTCCTTCGGAGTGGAAGTAAAACCATCGGTCCCATGTTGATTGTAACATATAAAAGAACCCTGGAAATTATGGGGAAATACCTTTCCTAGCAAAATTAGCAGGTGCTTTCACTCTCGCTCATAGAAATTCTCGCCCACTTAACGTAAATCATTAGTCTGTTCAGAAAGTGCACGTCAAATAACGTAAATAAATAACTTATATATTATATTAAATAAAAGCAACTATTACTACCCAAAATATATTAAAACCGAATTTTGTCCCGGGTGGCCCCAGGAGGGTTCAAACTGTGATCACGTGAACAAAGCTAAAGATATAGCTATGAACCTTGCAATCTTTTGAGAAAAGTGTTAAACTTAAAGAAACAAAATCCAGCTATCCTGGCAAAGCTATAGACATAAATCATGTCTCCTGATGTTTTGAAAACCATAGAAATAAGTCAAAAATAACACACAACAGATTTCGCGCATAATACACAATGGGCCTTTGCTTTAAAAACCGTCAACCTATTTACTTTAGATTTTACTACATCTCACCTTAATGACTCTGCATTATCAAAAATTAATATCTTCACACTGTTGTGTTTCTTATTGGAAAAGCATTTCTGAACCTAAGACACTACTAAAACAATCCTCAACTATCTTAGTATTTTATTTTGCGACCCTATTATAAGGTAATTATATTTCTTTAATAAAGGTTAAACCATACGTTTCTAGTCATTTACTTTGATATAAAAACTACGACATTTCATATGAAATTAACTGAAAAGGAGATAGTTATACCTAGTTAAAGTTTTGATCTAAACAATGAAATATTGTGTTTCATTTCCCTTTTGATGAAATGATGAATCGTGATAATAACTATTGCTACCACCAGTACAATTAAAAATAAGAGAAAATAGTTTTTTTAAACCAAATACAGTCAGTTGATAAACACCAAAAATAGTGTTTCCACGAATGTGATTAGATACAGGACCTATTAATTTGAGAATCCGGATGGCGGCTGTACGATATGGTATCGCCCACCATGAAGTGCGTAATCAAATGCTTACATCACAAATCTAATTTTTTGGCCACAATGTTGTTTGTGAGAGTTAAACTTCCATTTAAACACGCAAGATCAAGATTATATGTCACCAATCTAGCTATTGGTATCATTGAAGCGTCCATTTCAACATGCTATATCAAGATCTTATGTCACCAATCTAGTTATTGGCATCATTGCACCGTCCATTTAGACATTCGAGATCATAATCTTCTGTTGCCAATCTATTTTTTGGCATCATTGCAGCGTCCATTTAGACATGCAAGATAAGATCTTATACTACCATTATAGTTTTTGGATTCTATGCAAAGTACGTTTAGACATGCAAGATAAGATCTTATACTATCATTATAGTTTTTGGATTCATTGAAGCGTCCATTTCAACATGCGATATCAAGATCTTATGTAACCAATCTAGTTTTCGGCTACAAATTCCAGATGCATATTTAATTTATGGTTTACTGAGCTACAAAGCACAACTAAACAATTTGGTCCACTGCTAGATGTCAATCTTTGGAGTAGGTTTCTGGCAGCCATCTCAAAACTTTCTCGCCTCACCACTGGTTTGATGCTATACAGTTTATTACAATCGGTTGTGGAGGGATATGTGAACACAAAACTCTCTACAACTTACCATTCTTTTTCGTCCATTATTCGAGTTTCTATTCAATCTTTGGTCCCTCTTTAACCCCCATTTCTCCCTCCTTCATTGTAGTCCGTTAATGATGATGAACGTCTTGTGAATGTTCTTCTTCTCGTATTCTAGAGATGTTCAGCTTAATGGCGATTTGATGATGCGACTGCCGCCACATGTTCGTCCGGTAGCATCAGTTTGGTGGAAGAGGCCTACAACTCCACATTTAATCTAAAATACGACTATATCACTATAATAATATTTAATATCTAGCACCGCGTCTTACTACCCGTCCAGGTTATACGCTTTAAATACTAATTACGCTAATGGATTAGGAATTTGGAAGGTTGAAATAGAGGAAGTGAACCCGCATTTGCGTGGAGGGTGAGTGTAAAAGCATTTAGGGAAAACCATCCCCAGTTCACCCGAGCGAGATTCGAACCTCGATCTCCCCGTTCTAAGCAGTCGAGCTCAACACGACTAGCGCGTTAGCCAACTACGCCACCGAGGCGGGTATACATATATCACTAGAGTGGCATTTGCGTGGAGACAGAAGAAATCAATCAATTTAAGCAAAAACTGCTTCGGTGGTCGCATGGTCCAAGGTGTCACTCTTGTGTTTGAAATGGACGCTAATATCGATGGCAGAGAGGTTGGGGTTTAAATCCTGGCTGGGTATACTGAAGGTTTTTTTTCCAAAATGGTTTTACGCTCTTCCTCCACGCAAATGCAATTATATTTCCTCTAAATTCAACCTTCCTCATTCATAACTTACTAACGTAATTAGTACTTTTTAATCGTACGGTATATATGGCCAGGTGGGACTTTGACGTGCAGGTTC
Organism: Timema douglasi; assembly: GCA_901482245.1. Lineage (NCBI taxonomy): Eukaryota > Metazoa > Arthropoda > Insecta > Phasmatodea > Timematidae > Timema > Timema douglasi. The sequence goes on along the minus strand of CABEEJ010000317.1, from coordinate 137,929 downwards.
GGCCCCCTGTATGTAGATTATTTGCCTTTCTGGTGGCTCAAAGAGTTGCCCAGGGTACACCATAGGAGGCTGTCTACATGTCGTACCCGCAATGTAATGATGTGATATTTATTATGAAGTTGGGAAGTCAATGTGAGTCTTAACCTAAATTAAACCTAACCAACCAAACCCTGGTAACCGTTTAGGGTAACTCCCTTTTCGGGAAAAATACCCAAGGTACCAGCCAGGAAACACATATGGGATCCTTAGGTTCGTATCGAGATTCATTGACCATTACACCACGTGGAAGGTTAATTATTACTTATGTCTATAACCTGAACATGATTGTGGTAAGACGAGGCGATGAAAAAATAAAATAAATTATAAGTTTCTCTAAATGTCCTTTCGAAAGAAAATCACAGAAGAGAAACTTTAATATGGAAATGGGACCAACATTTATGTTGATTAGTGGAATATTCTGTGAAGGTTTACATGAATGACTTCCATGATTCTACACATGACGTACACAACATATTTAAAATTAATAATAATATAAATAATAATATTTAGCACCGCGTTTTACTACCCGTTCAGGCTATACGCTTTAAGTACTAATTACTCTAATGGATTAAGAATTGGGGAGGTTTAATTAGAGGAAGTGAACCCGCATTTGCGTGGAGGGAGAGTGGAAAACCATTTAGGAAAAACCACCCCAGCTCACCCGACCGATATTCGAACCTCAATATCCCCGTCCTCAGCAGTCGAGCTTCAACACGACAAGCGCGTTAGCCAACCACGCCACAGAGGCGGATTTTAAACTTAATAAATTTCAAAGGTGTGAAATTCCCTCTGTCTGTAAAGCATGAGTTTACCGTTTTCAAAGAGCTGCTTCATTTTTACTTTCTCTCGACACCTCGGAGATATAATATTGTGACCGTCAAAAAATTTGAATTCGAGATTTTGATAAATGTCAACGTTTCATGACCCTTTGGAACAAAAAAAAAAGGTTTTCCTGACGCCGTCTCTCTGTCAGTCTGTCTGTACCTCGGGCTAGAGTCAAAAATATTTTACTGATTGGGTGTTATAAATTCGTATCTGGGTTGTTCATTAGGTCCCCCGAGGCGTTTCTGGGATTAGATGTCTTTAAATTTAAGAATAGTTTACTGAAGGGCAAAAAGAGAAGAAATCAAATTTTCTCGAAATCCACTCTAACGTTTATGAATAAATATTATATATATATATATAATTTTAATACTATAAAAACAAGATTTTGATTCTCAATTTCTCATGAAAATGTCTTTATGGGTACTTTACGTGAGGGAAATTTTAAATTTTCATCATTTTTCCGCAACTGTTTAAGGTACGAAATATCCTACCGTTGTAAAGTTTTAGTACTATTACATATATAAATATTTATTTGAAATATATTTTTATAAAACCAATAGTTTCTGAGGCATAAGCAAATGTGTATACTTTTTAATTCAGGTCTTTGAACATGATTTTAATTCTTATTCTCTTTGGGGGACAGAGATGTTTATTTTTTCTCAGTCTTTTTGTATTGATGTTCCTAGTTCCTAAGGCCATAGAGAAATTAACAGTGTATATTATTTCATTTATTACAGTAGCCCCATGGCTTCATTGGTGCTGACTGACAGCTCTGAAAAGTTACCAGACCAAATTATGTATCCCTACGCCCAACCATATGATCTGCAAAAACATGTGTTTAGCAGCTGTCACTTCTGACGGTCAACGTTTAGGTATATAGTCAGCTGTAAGCTGTCAGTCAGCACCAAATAAGCCACGGGGCTACTGTATCTTTAGTGATAATGTTTATACAGCAATGTATAAACCTATTGATTCACAAATCTTATAAAATTTTAGTAAATGTATATTTTAAGATAAAATGAAGAAAGTCTGTACGTTGCGCCGTACCATTTAATTTTATATATTTGCTTATAACTCATCAAATATTGGTTTTATAAACCAGTACTCCAAATAAAAGTGTTTTTTTTATGTAATAGGACTAAACCTTTACAATTATAGGCTATTTTGTAGCTCATATTTGCAGATATATGAAAATATGAAAATTGGGATATTTTCTCTCATGTTTATTACCAGTAAAGTCATTTTAATTGGAAAATGTGAAAATCAATTTTGTTTGAAATGCTAAGAAATTTATAAATATATATTATTCAACTAAAATGGTTTGAGCAGACTTTGAGAAAATGGATTTGATCTTTTTTTTGTCCTTCAGTAAACTATACTTAATTTTAGGGTTGGGTATCTAATTCAAAAAACTTTTTTGGAGGAACCTTATGGAAACCCAATATATCAAGTTTTAACCCAAATTGGTAAAATGGTTTTGGTTCTAGGCCAAGATACAGACTTTATTGTGAAAAACCACTTTATCAGTGTAAGGGGGCCATGAAACGTGGACATTAAAAAAAAACTAATCTCGATTTAAATTATTTCGACGATCACAATAAGCTATGCCTACTACTTATCTCTCTGAGGGGTTAAGTGAAGTATAAATAAAACTTTGAAGAAAGGCAAAGAAGTGATTTCCCCCCCCCCCCCCTACGCGTTGA